>CACRXK020000496.1:62579-79080 GCA_902702795.2 Paramuricea clavata
CCCCGATCCGACAATGGTCTTGTCTAAATTTGGATCCGCTAAAAGCTCTACTATGAAGTTACAATCCAAGATCCAAACTAAATTGCAGGTTACGGTTCACTAATCCGAAGGTTCACTAGTCCGAAGGTTCACTAATCCGAAGGTTCACTAGTCCGAAGGTTCACTAGTCCGAAGGTTCACTAGTCCGAAGGTTCACTAGTCTGAAGGTTCACTAGTCCGAAGGTTCACTAGTCCGAAGGTTCACTACTCCGAAGGTTCACTACTCCGAAGGTTCACTAGTCCAAAACATATGCTGGTTTTGAATTGCAATTACGTGTTAAACTTGGCTGCTTCCCAGTTAAGCATTTTTCGTACTTGCATATACACGCACGGAAAAATTTAAATCCACTTGAAAGTCTTTTGTCCATTTAAGAAATAACTAAATGAATAAAAGGATAGCATTTAGTTTTGTGTTTGATTTTAAATGTATTTTTTAAGTAATTATTATACTTATACCGGTATAAAATTTAGAAAGATTTATAAACTTTTCTGAGTGCATATATATGTACGTGAAAAATGCAGCCTTAAACGTCCAATGACTATACGACGACTTTCAAGTTGCGCATTTTTCACATACATATATACACTTGGAAAAGTTTAAGTCTTTCTAAATTTTATACCAGTAGTATAAGTACTATTATTAACTTAAAAAATACATTTAAAATCAAACACAAAACTAAATGCTATCCTTTTATTCATTTAATTATTTCTTAAGTGGACAAAAGACTTTCAAGTGGATTTAAATTTTTCCGTGCGTGTATGCAGGTACGAAAAATGCTTAACTGGGAAGCAGCCAAGTCTAACACGTAATTGCAATTCAAAACCAGCGTATGTTTTGGACTAGTGAACCTTCGGAGTAGTGAACCTTAGGAGTAGTGAACCTTCGGAGTAGTGAACCTTCGGACTAGTGGGAAGTCACCAAATTGCAAGCAAAATCTACAATCTGAGCCAAAATACAGATAAATATAAATCCACAATCCGCTGTATTAATAAGATCCGCTAATCTGTGTAAAATATAGATAAATCAAATAAAGATAAATCCGCAATCCGCTGTATTAATAAGATCCGCTGTATTAATAAGATCCGCTGTATTAATAAGATCCGCTAATTTGTGTAAAATATTCGCCAAATCCAAAATCCGAACAACTTTTTCGGCGGAATCCAACGATCTGAAAACCTATTCACCTCCCCCCCCCCCATTGTTTTTAGTAATTCTGGTACCAGCCAAAAAATTGCTTATAATGAAATAAATTGGAGTTCATTATGACAGTCCTAGCATAAGTCATCGACTGTTATATATTAGTATGCTAATTTTGAATTGTATTTTAATAATGATGTTTCAAATGTGGGGTTCCAATGTACCTGCTGTTTAACAGCAAAATTGTTGTTCTCAAACATTGTGGGGGGGGGGACACTCCCTCTCCCCCCCCCCCCAATAGTTATGTCCTGTCTTATGCCCCTAGCCCAATGTCATTAGAAGAAATTTTGTTTGTAATTATTAAAATCTGTAGGGGAAATAAAAGTACGTAGGGGAAATAAAATTTTAAAAAAATTGTTGAACAGATGTATCATGAGCATCTAGATGAAATAAATAACTCATTATTTTCAACATTTAAATTAACCAACTGAGTTCCAGTGCTCTGACTCCTCGATGAGTAAAAGTTTTGTCTGACGTTAGATGCAATGCAACTTAATGGGTTAATTTTCTAATGGATGTTTTCTTCTGTTTTTTCAATTACAGGACAGAGCCATTAAACTGTGTAGTTTTGTAACTTCGGGTACGTATTTTGGAAGAACATGCAATGCAATTAAATTAAAGTACTATATCAGACCTCTCAACTCTCACGCATTTGGCGTGAGTCTCGCGCAATTCGCTTCACTCTCACGCCACGTTTAGTAAAGAGTAAAATAATAATGTAGCCAGGGCACATCAGAGCGCATTGCCTATGTAGTAATAAAAATATTTGATTTTAATTCGTTCAGTTGTTC
This sequence comes from Paramuricea clavata, assembly GCA_902702795.2. Classification (NCBI taxonomy): domain Eukaryota; kingdom Metazoa; phylum Cnidaria; class Anthozoa; order Malacalcyonacea; family Plexauridae; genus Paramuricea; species Paramuricea clavata. Next base: position 64,608 of record CACRXK020000496.1, read on the forward strand.
CTCGTAAAAACAAAAGTTCATCAGTTGCTGTGACATTCGAAAGAAATTTTGCTTTCTTGGACCTAGAGGTAAATGGCATTGTTATTCATTTTAAAATTACCCCCACCATCATCTTTACCATGCTGTAAGATGCAGCATGTGTTTCCCCCACCTTTTGCACACTAATCCCCTTGTTCACCTGCCTGAGGAAACTTGTTCAGGGGTATAGGGGAGGGAGTATATGTTGTGGGGGCTGAGCCTTCTCTAGTTTTGCACATTGCATAGGTTTAATGAAGCTTCTCCCTGCTGGTTGTATCTGGTTCCCTTTTTTCAAATCTCATTTTTTTTTTCTTCCTCAGAGAGTATGTATCCCACACAGGGCTCGAATTTTATCGCGGCAATTGCCGTAGAAGGAGGACAAAATGCCGTGGATTATTGCGGCAATGACAGCAATATAGTGTAATTTTTTGCCGTATAGTGTAATTTTTATACTATTCACTGTGCATTTATTTTTATCAGACTGGGAAACTTGAAATTATCAAGACTGTAGACGGTAAGCTTGTATAGACTATAGTATGCAGAATGTTAAACATTGAAACTGAGTGAATTATAATCAATGTTTTTTGTTCTGAATCCTATCTTATAGATGACAAACAAAGAAATAGATTTAATGATGGCAAATGTGATGCAGTAAGTACTACAACTACAAATTGTATATACTATAGTATGTATACTGTTTGTAGTAATACTGAAAAATTGTGTACATACTACAGTATATTGGAAGCATTTTGTTCGGTGGTCCAGTCGTCAGAGCAAGCGCCTTAATTCTTCACTTGAGGCAGGGTTATTCCCAGATAAGCTAAAAGTAGCTCAAATAATTCCTATTTATAAAGCTGGTGAGGTAGATACATTCACAAAGTACAGACCAATTTCAATTTTGTCTAGTTTTTCAAAAATCTATGAAAGGGTTATGTATAATCGTTTGGTAGAATTTACTAATAAACTTGAAATTTATTACTGCCACCAGTTTGGTTTTCGAACTAACCACTCAACCAATCTTGCTCTTACTCACTTGATAAATAAAATTGCAACTGCTATTGATCAAAAAGAAATAACAGCAAGTGTTTTCTTAGATCTGTCTAAAGCATAAAATTTGATACCTTAAACCATGATATACTATTTTCTAAGCTTGAGAGGTATGGGATTCGTGGAGTGGCATTAAATTGGGTAAAGAGCTATTTCAATAACCGAACACAATTTGTTCAATATAACAAATTTTCTTCTGCTCGAATAGCCATACAATGTGGTGTACCCCAAGGGTCAATATTGGGCCCACTCTTTTTCATCCTTTATATTAATGATCTTCCAAACGCCTCACATTTAGTCAAACCACTATTATTTGCAGATGACACCAGCATTTGTTATGCTAGCTCCGATCCCACAGTATTAGCTACAGTATTAAATGAGGCATTACGAAATATTAGTACATGGATGAAAGCTAACAAACTCTCTGTCAATATTGATAAAACCAACTACATCATTTTCCAACCAACCCAAAAGAAATCCACGTATGAAATTCTCCTTCTTCTTGATGACAGATTAATCACACAAAAGAAACAGATCAAATTTCTTGGGGTCCTTATAGATCAAAATCTCTCATGGAAACCTCATATAAATTACGTATGCAAAAAAGTTTCGAAGTCTATCGGTGTAATATACAGAGCTCGTTTCAACTTGTCGAAAAGTACTAAATTGTCGTTATATTATACCTTAATCTATCCATATCTTATCTACTGCAACACAATATGGTCGTCTACATATGTTTCTAACTTAAAACGGTTACAAATTCTACAAAAGCGAATAGTTAGATTATTGACTAGTTCGAGTTTTTTGGCTCATACTGCTCCGCTTTTTAAAAAATTGAAAATACTTGATATCAATAGGATTAATTCCTTTTGTACAGGTATATTCATGTATTCCTACCATAACAAATTACTTCCACCCCCCTTTCTTAACTTATTTAGCACCAGCAACCAGTTTCATAATTATAATACTAGAAACGCTGACACATATCGTTCACATGCATGTAGAACTAATATAAAACAATTTACTATGCTTTCACGAGGTCCAAAACTGTGGAATTCGCTCCCTGACACCGTTAAGAATGCAGGGACGTTAAATTGCTTCAGGAATAGAATACGAAAATATTTACTTCAATGTTAAGCCATATAACTGCGTTCACTAGCTGTCGCAATTGTTTTAACAAAATACTTTTGATATATATACTTTGAAAAGCTTCAAGGAGATATCCAATTTATAAGCCTTATGGTTTCTGGATAACTCCTTGCCACTAATATAACCACTGTAAATATAACAACATAAATTACCATTATATAAACAGTAACAGTATATTAGAAATCTGAAATATTGTAAATGGTATTGGTGGCTAATAAATCTTTATCTTATCTTATCTTATCTTATCTTATCTTAATCACCTCTGAGATCATGTGTTCGATGTGAAAAGAGTCTGTCAACGCTCTGCCGAAAGTTGTGGATTTCCTCTGGGTGCTCCGGCTTCCTCCCATAGAGGAAGTTGACAGGGTGGGTTAGGATAAATGCAGTTAGGAAAGTAATCACAATTGTTGTAAAGATACTGTAAATAGTCTAGGCTAAGTACTTAACGTAAGCAATCGTAATACTTGATGTAATCAGTCGCTGAAAAGCCCCAATGGGGAGTGAACTGAATAATAATGTAATTCATTCTTAAAAGATTATCAATTTCATTTAAAAAGTTTTCAAAATGAAATGCTCTCAGACTTAATAACATGTTTATTTGCAATTTTAGGTTGGCAGATATTGGGCAGGTAACTATAGTAACTAATTACAGTACACATGCATATATATATTCATTCTCAATTTAATTATTACTAACTGTACAACATCATAAGTTAGTTTAGTTTTCATTTTATAGTTTAGTTTCATTTAATTTAATATGTTTACCACTCGGAGAAGAGAAAAGCTTTGTAATTTATAATATTAATTTAGGCACTCTTGGTCCAGAACCAGTACCAACGCAAATCCTCCCATATCAAGGCTCACTAGTGAGTATAATGTTTGCAATTCTAACCCACAAATGTCATAGTAAACTGTACAGTACCATACCATGCCATATCACTTTAGTCATGCATAAAAAATATGTATGCATAATGTGTTTAAATTTGGAATATGTTTCAATTTTAGTATTCTCTAGATGTTGGTTCCTCGAATGTTCGGCAAACACATAAAGAGGTTAGATACAATGGTTTAATTTGGATGCATAGCATCATACAAGTCTTAACAACTTGTGTTTTGATGTGTTTTATTACTAGATTTCACTATCAAATGGATTGGGTTGGTCAACTGACAACAAAATAATGTATCATATAGACACCTATGAAAGGTACAGTGAATTTAGCCCCCCCCCCCCTCATCATGTGTATCAAATTAGTAAGGAATGGGGATTTCATTAGGAATACAGGTCCACATTTCATTTGGCTCACTGGCTGTTGTTCTTCTTTCAGGAAAGTATTTGCATATGATTTTGATCTTGTCTCTGGTTCAGTTACAAACAAAAGAGTTGCTATTGATGTTGCCCCAGAACTCGGAGTAAGTTCTTTTAATAACTCATTTCACCATGATGGCCAACCCGGAGTTACCACAGTGAAGAAAACGATGTAAATTCGTTTCATTATTTTGATTTTACATTATTATTATTATTATTACAAAAATCTTTACAGAGGGTAAAACGTTTCAGTGCACAAGACACTGTTATCAATATGTGCCCTCTCTACTTCTAAATTAAAATACAAGCAATAAAATAGATATAAAATAAGTTAGTTCAAAATCTATTATTCAGTCTACCTATTACAAAAGTCTTTCAAAAACTTAAAAATTAGGCTAAGTCAATTAAGACTACAGTTCACATGTACCTATTTATAATAGTCTTTCAATAGCTTAAGAAATTGGTCATAATCTCCTTCTCGTCTTATTTCGATTGGCAAATCATTATAGATTTTTTTTTCATGTATGTGGTAGTCTTGCATTTGGAGGCAAATAAATAAAATTGAGAGAAGTAGTTGTCATTCCACGACGGCATGCCTTGGCCATTTTAAGTGTTTTGGAGGTTGTACAACTCCCAGACCTCCGCAAGGTTACGCCAATTACCTGGTCGAAAAATTGAAAGAATTCTTTTTCATTGTAACATTTCGGTACGTATTTATACAGTGGCCAGATGGACTTTGTGTTGACATTGAGGATAAAGTATGGGTAGCGATGTACGACGGGGGACAGGCAAGTATCACGCTCTTAATTTATTCACCTTCTCTCAATCACAGAGTAGAGACATATAAAGCCGGTTTTCCACTTCAAGCATACCGTACCGAAACGTATCAAAAACATTTTTCAATTTCAAAATGTCGTGAATGTTGATTGGTTAGTACTTCCGTAGTAGGCCAAAAAGTTGACATGTGACGAACTTTTTATTTTGATACGCGAATACACCCGGAAGTACGTGGATTTATAAACGTCTTTTCAATCTGCGCATGCTCACCAGTACGTTTCGGTACGATACGGGCGAAGTGGAAAACCGGTACATCTTCTAAGTTCTAATAAATAATATCTCACAGCTTAGCTAAGGTGACAAACTCAATTTAGACCAAGTTGTCCGCGTGAGTTTCGTCTATGACTGTGGGCTTAAACGTAATTTAATGTTCCTTCTCAACAGGTTGTCCGTTTTGATCCTTCGAACGGCGCTGTCCTCAGATCTGTCAAACTTCCAGTTTCCAAAGTGACGTCATGCTGCTGGGGAGGAAAGAATTTTGACGAACTCTACGTCACTTCCGCCAGGTACGTTGAGTGAAAGAGTGGAGAAAGATTTTTAAGAGTTCTGCCATTTGAAAAGGGAGTTTGCTATTTGAAAAGGGAGTTTTGCTATTTGAAAAGGGAGTTTTGCTATTTGAAAAGGGAATTTTGCTATTTGAAAAGGGAGTTCGGCCATTTGAAAAGGGAGTTTTGCCATTTGAAAAGGGAATTTTGCTATTTGAAATGGGAGTTTTGCTATTTGAAAAGGGAGTTTTGCTATTTAAAAAGGGAGTTCTGCCATTTGAAAAGGGAGTTCTGCTATTTCAAATGGGAGTTTTGCTATTTGAAAAGTGAGTTCGGCCATTTGAAAAGGGAGTTCTGCTATTTAAAAAGGGAGTTTTGCTATTTGAAAAGGGAGTTCTGCCATTTGAAAAGGGAGTTTTGCTATTTGAAAAGGGAGTTTTGCTATTTGAAAAGGGAGTTTTGTCATTTGAAAAGGGAGTTTTGCTATTTGAAAAGGGAGTTCTGCTATTTGAAAAGGGAGTTTTGCTATTTGAAAAGGGAGTTCTGCAATTTGAAAAGGGTGTTTTGCTATTTGAAAAGGGAGTTCCGCCATTTGAAAGGGAAGTTCTTGCGTTTCACATTGTTTCTATATTTCTTCAGAGAGTTTTTAAGCGAGGAAAAGGTCAAGAACGAGCCGTTGGCTGGGTCTGTTTTTAAAGTTACAAACTTGAACTGCAAAGGAATGCGTGCCAACGAATTTGATGGATAAACAGGGTGATTTATGGACATGACGAAGTGATAGTCGCGCGTGGATAATTTGTGTGTTTTATGGATATGACGAAGTGATAATCATGGATAAATTGCATGATTCGTGAATATGACGAAATGGTAATTATGCATGGTCAAATTAAATGATTCATGGGATAATGAGGCGAATGAACTGGAATATTCATGGTTATGATAAAAGGATAATTATGGATGAATTGGATAATTCATGGATACAAAAGCATAATCATGGTTAAATTGAATGATCTATGTGTGGGCCGGTGTGATAAAAATGGTATTGCTTGGGTAAGTTGATCTAGTAGTTTACGTATAGAAGTTTATTATTCGAAGTTTATTATTCGAAGCGCATTTTTAAAATCTCGTGGGATTTTGCTACTGCATTCAATCATCTTTATAGGATACTTTTATGACAATAACGAAATAAATAAAGAATAACATTATAAATATAAAATATAGATATTTAGATTTTATGGATATTTGTAGTTTTAAATTACAATATATAGGAAAATATTGACATCTCAATTCTGAAAACTCCGTGCGTTCATTTCTACATTTTTGAATCAGAATTTTATTTGATAAAGCTGCTGAAATTTATATAAAGGAATATAAGTCCACAATATTTTTGCTATAATTTATAAATTGTACAATTAATAAAATAATTGTACGCGTCTTGATCAATCGATTGCAATAACGTTGTCATGCTTGTAATAATATATGAAAACTGTTGCTAAGGCAACATTTGGTCAACAAGTACTTTTTATTGCTATTGGAAAGGTCGCTATAAGCATGCGCTGCGATATACTCTATGCCTTTTGCATATAACATCATTGTACAAGCCATATAAATAATCAAAAATACTTACTTTAAATAATCAAAAAAAATAAAACAAAATTAAAAAAAACCCTGGTTAAAAGCGGATGAGAGTTAATGTGCAGTCACGCATTGTTACAGGGGACATTTCAAGCTCTAGATTAACAAAATAAAGGTTTCATGAGTGTTCCAACTATGTTTTAACTTGAGTAGAATACATGATAGTGTTGGGAAAGCATTAAGAACAGCTAACCAAGCTCGCGTGACTGCCAAATCTAATGACATGTACTCTCTTCTCGTGTGGAAAACGATTTAATCTATAATAATTTGAGTTATTATAGATTTTATTCTTAACTTTTACAGTTCATTTAATTAATCAAACCATTTTATGAGTTAGCAAAAACGACATTGCATTTTAGATGAATAGCCTGTTCTTTTACTAAGGACCGAACAGCCAATCAAATTTCGTCGTTGTCACCTCATCAAATATTTCAAAATTAGAATGGACAGCTGGCCCATCATGTTTCATTTCTTGGCAGACAAAATGAGCGTAATAAAATATGTTGATACTAAATAAAAATATTAAATACAATTAAGCGCAGCGCTTAGGTGGACAGTATTTAATGTGGGGTATATTTCTAGCTTTTTCAAAATGCTGCATGTTCATCAATATTTTAAGTAATCGTACAGTACTAGCCTCCTCCACAGGCAACTCTTTGGCAAAAATTGGCAAAAGTATTATGAGTAACAGCGAATTTAAAGTTGGGGATTGTTAAGGGATCACTATTGACATTTTTGCCAATTTTTTATTCATAATACTTTTGCCAGTTTTGCCAAAGAGTTGCCTGCGGAGGAGGTTAATACAGTACGATAAAAGTAACGATTTTGATGAAGAGATAAACTTCTAAATGTGTAAAATATGTTGAAACGTTTTAAATTTCTCCTTACTTTTACTGGGTTGCATTTAAGAGATATGTTTTTGCAGTTGTTCGTAGTGTTGATGCAGTAGTAAAAACATAAAAGTGGGCACTTCACTCGGCGGCCTTTTGCAGCTAAGCAAATATGTTACCTAAAAACCTTATGCACGTTTTAACTTGTCAAACAAAACCATTATTTCTGCCAACTGATTAATGGCAATTTGGCGAACCTCGTTGCAATTTTCCATTTGCGGCTTATTTTTACTTTTGTTATAAACTATTGGGTCTTCGCTTCGGTAAATATCAATTAGTCATTTTGCATATAATAACCGTGCTTCATTAGCTTATTTTTAAATAAAGTCCGATTCAGCTGGAACTTTTCATACGTGTGTACACAATCGAACTACGAATATACGGGCAATATTTTCTTTTCAGTTGACAGTCTGTACACAGACTAACTCGGCGTCACAAGTACACGACTCGGCCGGAAAATACATATAAAAAATATGGCTTCTGTATCTTGGCAGGGTATATTTCTAACCATAATCATTATCGCTACTCTGTTTGGCAATATCTTATGCCTGTATATTCTCTTAAAGCCTCAACGTCGGCTGCTCAAGCGTCCACTCTACATATTTATTTTCAACATCTGCGTCGCAGATATTGCAGTCGTGGTGTGCTCAATGCTTGTCAAAACTGCGGACGAATTTCACCAGGACTGGTTTTATGGCAAAGCGATGTGCCAAATCATCGAGTATTCGCAGCGAGCTTTGTTTCGTGTGAACGTCCTCACCCATCTTTCCATTGCGTTTGAACGATACTTCAGCGTTGTGTTCGCGCTCAAGCCACAGGTACAGATGACAAAACCTATCGCTCGTCAAATAATTACCTGTATATGGGTCTTCTCGTTTATCATTTCAATCCCTCTTATATTCTCCTTCGATGTTCAGGAAAAGAGTGGCAACAGAATTTGTCAGCTAATCCATCTACCCTGGGGCTGGGTCGATAAGCTGTACTGCAGCATCGATCTTATCATTTTCTTTTTAATCCCGCTCGGAATCCTCTTGTTTCTATATGGAAGCATCATCACAACGCTAAACCGCCGAAAACGACAGACGGGTGACCTAGGCTCCATCAACGCAACAATGAATACTATTCGCGCTGCGATCCGCGGTGTTCGCGTCTCGATAATTGTCGTGGTGGCGTTCATTATCTGTTGGATTCCTGTAATCGTAAAGGGTTTCAATCGCTTGATCGTGCCAAATGTGAATTCGGATCGCACAGATCCCCTCTACGCAACTGCGATGTATTTAGCGTTCACGAATGATGCTATTGTACCGCTTCTATACTGTGTGCTTGACAGTAACCTAGCACCGTCTGTCAAGAAGATATTCGACTGTTTTCAAGACCCCCAGGACGAAGAAAGTTCTGAGGAAAACGGAACAATTCATGAATTATAGCGTTAGAACATCTCTACTCCCGCACTGTGACAATGATACAGTGGAATCCGGTTAATACCGTCAAGAACTGGCCATGAAAATCGTGTTAACTGTGTGTAGTTATACTAGCAGATGATTTGTCTTGGCGTCTTTAGAGGACAGAACAAGTGGAGGGGAGAATGTCTCTAAGACACTCAAAAGGAAGGGAGTTCGAAGATAGGTCAGTGGCACAATTCATGAATAGTGTTGTACCCATGACAACTTTAAGAAACCACGTTTTCAAGTTGCACAACGAACAAAATATCTGATAAACATGCTTGGTTAGTACTTGGGAATGTGGATTTCATCCGAAAGCGTCCTGGACGCAGAACAATGAAAAGACAATAGTTAAATAGAATTTATTGTCCGAGCGTTAAACGCTCAAACGAGGGCGGCAAAGTATAGATAGGCAGTAGATATATCGTCTTGATTAACTAAATAAAGTGCTTGCTTAATAAAGTGTTACACTGTACAGAGCAAGGCGAATCAAGGAACATATTTGTAATAACGTAATAATTGTAACATGTTGAAAGGAGAGTGGTAGAGAGTATTGACTCGGACTGGACAAAGAAACTCAAACAGGCTTAAAATTATTCATAAACAGTATCACAAAATTTGCACATTAATATCTTTGCTAGACAAAAGTCTTGCTAGCCAAAGTGGCACTTTGGACGTAAAAAAAGCAGTATAAATTAATATAGTATTATGTCAAGCTGTTCACGTTTGACAAAATGAAGCTCAACAATTACATCAGTTGCCATGCCAATCTCCAAAGTAGTGGCGATAGTCGTGTGTCATTTTCCTGAGTTTTATCTTGTTCCTGAGTTTTTCCTTGCTCCTCTCTTGGCCGTCTTCCCGAGTGTCCTGTCATTATTCACACTATCTTCATCTTTTATGCGGTCTCCTCTTTTTCTTTTTTTGCAATGTATGTTGCTCGTCTCTTGGCCATGCATCTTCCCAAGTTTCATGTCATCGTTCACATTATCTTCATCTTTTATGCAGTCTCCTCGTTTTCTTTTTTTTGCATTGCAATGTATATTGCTCTTCTGTCTCCTGACCATTTTCCCGAGTGTCCTGTCATTCACACTATCTTCATCTTTTATGCAGTCTCCTCTTTTTCTTTTTTTTGCAATGTATATTGCTCGTCTCTTGGCCATCTTCCCAAGTTTCATATCATCGTTCACAGTATCTTCCCATTTTTTGTGTGGCTGTCTCTTTTCCCTTTTTTGCTGTATATTGCTCTTGTCACATGAGCAACAAAATCATCCTCTACGCCTGATCTTCTCAAAGAATGATTTTCTATCACGAGAAGAGACCAATACGTAGATAGCAGGCCAGATTAACCTATAGCAACGGTTTTCAACTTGGGGGACATGTCCCGGCAAATTCCTAGGGGACACAAACTGGTCTAGGACTGAGAAAAAAAATTCCATTATTTCCTGGTATTCGAGTAGTTACAATAGTTTGTACTATAAACATGTTTGCTTGACTTTCTATCTATTATTTAAAATTTAAATCATTTACTATTTTACTAACTATTTCGAAATTCGTGTTTTTGATAGACTTCAGTGGGCAATTTCTGTTCAAGGGACGTGGTAATTCAATCATGTGAAATCGGGGACACATGAGAAAACCAGTTGAAAACCGTTGACCTATAGAAACATCACCATCACCAACACCAACACCCCTTAACTTAACACGCGGGCTGTAAACCTTGAAAATGTAAGGCTTTTCGGGTAATTGATGAGTCGTTGGGGGGAGGGAGCAAGGTATGCCTTACAATTCGTGGTTAAATAGCCTGCATGTTTAAATCATATTGTCAGTCTCGAGTCACATTATCGTTTCGCGTGTTGAAAACACGGTTATATATAGACAAGTCCTGATCTGAAGATCAGGACTTGTCTGATATATAACCGTTATATTCATTGCAAGCACTTGCATGCAATAACATGAAATTACACTTTATAGAAATGTTTGCATCACTTCTTAGCTGCTGTAAAATGTCATTACTAGCGAGAAATAATGATTTAATATAATCCATTAACTACAGAAGTACTCTTGATAGCTTTCACTAAGCGAACTAATTTAACTTAATGAAAATTTTACCGAAACAATATGTGATGAAGAAAAGATCGCTTCCAGTTAAACATATTTAGTTTGTGTAAATATTGTAATGAATTATAATTATATATTGTAATTTCTGCTGCAAGCTTCGCTGTATTTCGTATTTCTTTGTCGTTATTTGCTGGTGTTTTTGCGTCTGTTTTAGGGCTTTATTACCTGTTTTTAAAGAGATATATGATTAGATATATTATTATAGCTATATTTACCTCAAACTGTGCCAAAAATCGAGAGTAATTTCACGTTAAAAGTGCTCAATTAAATTTTTTAATTTCGTAATTTTTCGTTTATGCTAAACAAACATTGCTTGTGGTCATGTTGAAAGCGTTCATGGTACGTCCTGCAGTGTGCAAATTGATCTACGGCTGATATTTTAATAACGTAGCTACAACTATAATATATTGGCAGATACGAGAATTTTTAAAAACTATCGGCGCTGCCACGGCCGTCTAGACGGGGCGGGGGCGTAGGGGACAAAATACCCAGGCGAAAGCGCTGTACACGAGATAGTGACTTTTTTAACCGTTGTAAAGCTTGAATTGTGATAAAAGTGCGAATATGGCTCCCACAAATCAGTAATAAAAGGTATCTTTAATTTCATACTAATGTTTAATATGGTTATAGCAATCAACGGTCATTTTAAGAAAACTTGCAAAAGCGGTCACTTTTCCGTAGACAGCGCTATTCGGTTTTCATATACAACGCCGTATACATGCTGGGCCTGGCAGCCCATTGCATTTTCCTAATTCACCCTGATTGCCTTCCCTGGGGTGGTGTGTGTCCGTGGGGTGAGGTGGCGTGCGTGTGTGTGTGTGGGGGGGGGGGGAGTGCTAATCCTTATTTGAATCTGAGCCGACTTGTATTTGATCACGGAGCACAGGTACGATAGTAGGGTTAGGTTGAGGGTTTATTCCAACTCACCCTGTCGACATTCCCTGTGGGCGGAACTGGAGTACCCGGAGAAAACAGACGACTTTCGGTAGGGCGTTGACTCACTCTTTTCACGTACGTGTCAGGAGATCGCAGCGAGAATGCGGTACCCGCGATGTCAGAGGTGAACGACGCTTGTTCTGAAGACAGCGCCAGGGTGTTAGCTAGCCCATAATGCCATATACTGTCCGTTTGACGGACTCTTCCCAATTGAAGTAGCTAAGGGGCTTTCCCAACTGGATCTACTGGAAGATTTTCATTTTTTCTGATGAGAAAGTGCATTGCGTTTGATTTTATATTTATTTATTATATCAAAGTTTACTTTTTTCCATTAACTATTTTCTCAAAATGTATCGCGTTTCACTCGTATTGGGTGTGTATTCACTGAAATGCAATGTACAAAACAAAGTGTAATCGGTGTGCATCCGTGTTCATTCACCGGAAATGAAATATACAAAACGAAGTACCATCGGGTGCATTTTTCAGTGTTCATTCACCGGAAATGAAATGTACAAAACCAAGCTACCGTTGTTTGCATCTAAGGAGAAACATGTTGGAAAAAAACACTATTTATTCCTACACAAGGACTTTGATCGGTCAAAAAAACTTTCCCAATTTACGTTTAACGGACAAAACTTTTTTTCTGGCTAACACCCTGAGCGCCACCGAAGCCCCCATTGAACTGGGCGGAGCGTCCCCACTGATTCTTTCCACGTACGAATGCGATTCGAGAATAAAAGCCCAGAAAGACACTTTCTTGCTTTAACGACTATAGCAACGAAATCCCAGTTTAATTCCGCTATTTGCGATGGGAATTACATGTTAGTGATTTCATTAAAGAAAAGTCTACCAAATTCAAAATTTAATTCATTGCACTTAATAAGTGTAATATTGATTATCAGCGCTTGCTTTGTATTAATTATCTTTCCTAAATTATTATTCTAATCAATTCTCCAATATTATTCGTCCTTGCCGCGTGTTTGTAGTCGTGATACAGCAAAGCTCGTAGATTTACACATCAGGCGTTTGTTGCAAGGCTGAGGGCTTGACGGGAGGGTTGCGGGCGGGAGGCGGGTTAGGAACTTGGAGAATTTGAGCCTGCGATAAATTTAAATAGGGCAGCTGTATACATCGCTGTACCTTATTTGTGTGTTTAATTACCCGAAAAAGTCGCTCAAAGACTACATTAACCCTGATGCTCCCTACTTTATTATTTTACTCTGTCTAACGCCAGACAATTTTGCTTGTCAAGCCGAGAGCGCTGCCGCTCAATGAGTTAAGTTAAAACCTTGACCAATGGCCATTTTTATACTAGAGAAGAAGTATGCGTCTGGATGAACTAGGACAAGCATTTATTTTTCGTCTTTTAATACCGTCAAGACGCATTGTGCGTCTAGACGAACTAAGTTCGGTTCTCAGGAGACGCACAACCGGTGATAGTTCGTCTAGGCGCGTAACGCGTCTTGTGTCCGTCTTTATACTGACGACGCTAACAAATATGAGCTACAGAGTCGAGTTGTCGAGCTCTAACCACAAGTTGGTGAGATGCTTATCATAATCGACCAGGTAAAAGAGTTTATTAACTAAAAATATTGCACAGCGTAACTCCCAAACCTCTTAAACGCATACAGGCTTCTGAACATTAGGCAATCGTGAGAAATCATAGTCATAGAATATATTTTTAACTTTTACTTTTAGAGATTTCTAAGGGACAAGTCATTATTAATGCCGGGTAGGGGGCCGGAGGAAATTTTTATGAATAGCAAAAATTTTTCATGACCCCTTATTTTTCTAACAAAATCATTTTATCCCCCCCCCTTTTTGAGGCAACATATTTCATAGCCCCCCTTCCCCCCCGCAATTCTGAATTCAATGAATGTAAGTCAGTTTCGTAAGCATTTTTCCTGCCCTCATACTCAGTTTACTTGCAGCTGTAAAGAATATTGTAAATATTGAAAATGATAGCCAAGGTGGACAGGAGTGACTTTAGTTTCACAATAGACACAATAGACAATTCAGACTTTATACCTGAAAAGTTGTTGGCCCTCAAACAAAAAAACCACACATCAGGCCTAGTCTTTTACTAATTGATAAAAAAAACATTTGTGTCTGGTGGAAGCATTATATTGAAGAGATGGCAGAAGAGACTGTCAACAACATGCAGAAACAGAACATGCCAAAGAGCTCCGCTGTGTTAAAAAGCGTAAAACAGGACAACAACTGTCAATTGAATCTTGCATAATTGCAAATACAGTGCATGACCCTTCAGACAAATTCTATGGTGATGATGAGGATGACAATTTCCATATACAGTAGTTAGGACACAACTTTAGGTTCAATATATTGGGCATTACTGTTCAATGTATGTATGTATACTGTATATATCCATTACTCTTTTGATATTACATGTTACAAACTATTCCATAGATTTTATTTTTTGCCCCCCCCTTTATGTTCAAAATATTTTCTGCCCCCCCCCCACTTCAATGGTTAAAACTTTTTGTGGCCCCTCTAAATTTCCTCCGGCCCCCTACCCGGCATTAATAATGACTGGTCCTTGAAAAGGGAGTTCTGCTATTTCAAATGGGAGTTTTGCTATTTGAAAAGGGA
>CACRXK020000497.1:0-79072 GCA_902702795.2 Paramuricea clavata
GGAGTGGGGCAATCTTCAATGTAGCTTCAATGTAGACATGCATTACGAGGTACAGTAAGAGGGGGAGGGGGAGTGGGGCAATCTTCTGGTAGGGAGGGGGAAGTGGGGCAATCTTCAATGTAGCTCGGAGTGGGGCAATCTTCAATGTAGCTTCAATGTAGACATGCATTACGAGGTACAGTAAGAGGGGGAGGGGGAGTGGGGCAATCTTCTGGTAGGGAGGGGGAAGTGGGGCAATCTTCAATGTAGCTCGGAGTGGGGCAATCTTCAATGTAGCTTCAATGTAGACATGCATTACGAGGTACAGTAAGAGGGGGAGGGGGAGTGGGGCAATCTTCTGGTAGGGAGGGGGAAGTGGGGCAATCTTCAATGTAGCTCGGAGTGGGGCAATCTTCAATGTAGCTTCAATGTAGACATGCATTACGAGGTACAGTAAGAGGGGGAGGGGGAGTGGGGCAATCTTCTGGTAGGGAGGGGGAAGTGGGGCAATCTTCAATGTAGCTCGGAGTGGGGCAATCTTCAATGTAGCTTCAATGTAGACATGCATTACGAGGTACAGTAAGAGGGGGAGGGGGAGTGGGGCAATCTTCTGGTAGGGAGGGGGAAGTGGGGCAATCTTCAATGTAGCATGGAGTGGGGCAATCTTCAATGTGGCTTCAATGTAGATATGCATCACGACGAGGTGTAGTAAGAGGGGGAGGGGGAGTGGGGCAATCTTCTGGTAGGGAGGGGGAAGTGGGGCAATCTCCAATGTAGCTTCAATGTAGATATGCATCACGACGAGGTACAGTAAGAAACAGTCCAGGAGAAGAAAGATCACCGATAGGACTGCTAGTGTGAACCAGGCTTAACCCTCTCCCTGCCTCCCTCTCCCCTCCTTCAAATATGCAGCATCTCTCTATGGGCCTTTCTTTTAGGTCTCCCCTTATCAGAGGTTTTTAAGTTTAGTATAAGTTTATTACCTTCCTCCCAGAGTTTCCTTTGCACAAGAACGTTCTGCTGAAGTCTGAAAGAGGGAAATTTAAACAATGTGAAACAAAATCTCAGACGCCCTGTCTGGGCATATCGTCGGGGACAACTGCCATAAGGAAGTTTGTCATCGGAGATTTTGTGGCAGGGTTTTGGTCCGAGAGTTTTTTGTCGGTATCCCAACTGAATTTGGATAGTGGTCCTATTAATTTCTCAACTTAACCCTGTCCTTAATGTTAATATTAGATCGATCTACCCCTCTTGAGTTATTTTAGTTATGTATTAACCATAACTATACTAACCATGCACTTAACATTAATCTTTACTAATTAACTAGTTACTGATAAGTTGTTTTCCTTTCTTTCTATTCATTTGTTCTTTCAAACTAAGTAACTGTTTTGTAATATTAAACCATTATTTTGTAAATATATATACCATACCCTGTAAATTCATTTGGATTGCCCTGAAGATGTTGTATTGTATAAATTGTAAACAACGAAATGTTAAAATTTTTACTTTTATTATGTTTGATTTTAAAGTTATTTGCTGGGCTCTGCATTTTATCTTTAAATTAGAAATAAAAGTTGAAAGGTTTTTGCACATGGAAATTCAGAGCGATGGAAATTTTTTGTAGATTCAATTTTAGACCTAACCATGCAGGAACAGTTGCGAAAAATGCAACTATAGGCCAGAGGGCAGGAATCAAACCTGCGGCCCTGTGATTCCTGTGCAGCACTCTAACCAACTGAGCTTGATGTAAATTCGTAAAGTCTAGAGTCTTACCACAGCAATGCCATTCAAAGCTTTAAGAAATGACAGATGATAAACCACAAACAAGCGATGATTTTCGTTCGATGATGCCATTTGGTTACCACTCAAGTCCAGAATATCTAGATTCTGCAATCCCTGAAGGAAATGAAATCTTGTTGTCATTTTTTCTTCGAAATCACTTTTTTACAACAACAGTAGTTTTTACCTTCAAATAAAATATTTCTCGTGTATTCGACACTTGGTTATTGCCAGCGAAAAGTTCTTGGAGGGAACCACATTTCTGAAAAATAATCAGAAAGAATGTTGTAATTTTACAACAATAAACTTTCTTGTAGTGCAAAACGTACAACGTTTGACTTGCCTTCAATCCTTGTATTGAAACAATGGAGTTATTTTCAACCGATAAATATTCTAAGTGAATTAAATTTTCCATAGTGTTGACTTCTAGTGATGTGATATCGTTATAAGCAATATCAAGTCGCTTTAGATTTGTTAGTTTCGATAACCCTATATAGATAAAAAATCACAACTTTGGAACAAGAGCTGATAGAAAGTTATAGGTCACAAGTTATAGGTCATCACTCATAGGCGGATCTACCGTGGAGGTGTAGGGTGGGAGGGAGCGCAACCCCACCTAGTGGTGTATTGCACCCCCTAGAGAAGTCCAGCACCACCCTAAAACTCAACTCTTATTTAGTGTCCTCTAGTTTGACTAATGGATCTGAGGCCAGCGAGGTTCAGCACCCATGGGTCCTATAGTAATCTTTCAATTGTCTTACCGTCAATCTTCGATATACAGTTTCTGGACAAGTTCAGTTCTTCGAGCATCGTGCAAGTCTCTAGTCCCTTGAAGTAAAAAATAAATTGAATTTATGAGTCAAATGAGTCAAAAAGGTGGAAAGCAACTACACATGCAACGGTGTTTTACCTCGATTTTGTTGATATTATTATCACTAAATGATGCCCATCTCAGACGAGTCAGTTTCTCCAAGTTGGAGAGTTTCGAAATTCCTTGACCATCCAAATGCAAAGTTGTAACCTGAAAAAATGCGCTTGGTGATTATCGGTGAATACTCACATCGACTTCGTCTCGGTGAACATTCCCCGATAATCACCTCGTCTTCGGCGAATAATTGTTAAATGGTTAAATGAAAAGGTAGCTATTGGTTGCTCTAGCGAAAATACAATACATAGATACTGAGGTCAATTACTGCATGCCTGCATCAAGTTTCCTAACTTTCTATTTTAAAATCTACATGTCATATACAAGAAGTTTTATATTTGAGTTAGACAAGAAATTTCTATTTTTGGATTTTGCTGCCAAACAAGAGAAATATGTTTCCTAGGTCTGATGTTTCTATTCTTTGTTTGCAATCACGTGACTTTTCATCCAAATGACGGGCAATCAAACAACTTGTGGACGATTTTTCTCCTATCAGAATGGTTGTAGCAAGAAAAGCTGAACGGTAATGGACAACTTGCATGTTAGACTAAATTTTAATCTAAGTAAAGAGAAGAGAAT
The DNA here is from genome assembly GCA_902702795.2 of Paramuricea clavata. Classification (NCBI taxonomy): domain Eukaryota; kingdom Metazoa; phylum Cnidaria; class Anthozoa; order Malacalcyonacea; family Plexauridae; genus Paramuricea; species Paramuricea clavata. The sequence continues at coordinate 3,263 of CACRXK020000497.1, forward strand.
CAAACACCACAGCTAAAAAGAACATAATGAAATTAGTAAAATTGCAAAATTTGGTTACGAAATGTTGTAAAGCTTGGAAAATATAGCGTTGCAAAGTTTGCAAATATTCAGTATGTTTGTATTACGTGCGGAAATAGTTACCATTTTCAGCTCAAAAATGGTAACAATTTCCGCACGTGATACAAACATACTGAAAATATGCAAACTTCGCAAGGCTATATTTTCCGTATTTTACAACATTTCGTAACCAAATTTTGCAATTTTACTAATTTTAATAAGTTCTTTACGGGAATTTACTTTTTTTTCATAGACTCATCTTTGGAGTCTTAAACTGTCTCTAAACTCGATCAATATATTAAAATAGCTGTTTTTTGTTTTTCCTGCCCGTCAACTGAAATCCCAAAATTACGTCATTGCAAACAAAGAATATTACGTCACACTTACATTTTTCATCCAGTTCGTATCGTCTTCGTCCAACACCATTGGTTTATTCTTGCTATATTTCCACAGAACTGTCGCTGTCGACGCGAGGCTTAACGATCGTAATCTCTCGTCGTCAGTTCGGGAATGTGCTAAGATTGTGAACGATGTGATTCTAGAGGCAGCAGCTTGCCGTAATGCTAAGGCATGTTCTTGTTCAGTGATAAACTGACCATCTAGGACTTGGAGTGTTCGTAAACGACCGATGGTATAAGTGCGGTAGTTGTCAGCCTGAAGGATAGAAAATTATAATGCGATCAAAATCATAATATCTCACAGTTTGTCAACAAGATGTGTTCGCACTGCTTGTTCCCAGTTGTTGACATGTGTGGAACAAGTTGTTACCATTTTGTAACAAGGTTGATGAGGCTAAAAGACTCGCAAACAAGTTGTTCCAACAAGTCTGATATCGTCTGCACGTAACAATTTGTTAACAAGTTGATGACAACAAGCTCGCAGCAACTTGTTACGAACAGCCTGTGTTAGTTTTGTTGAAACAAATTGTAACAAGTCTGTTACCGCAATCAACCTTGTAACAAGGTGATAACAACTTGTTCCAGATTTGCCACAACAACTGGGAACAAGAGGTGAGAACACATTCTGATATCGGATTGACAGTAACCTTGCTAATCTTGACGGACTATGTTATGGTACACAGGTAAACACGCGCAAGTTGTTACAATTTGTTCACAAGCCGTCAACAAGTTATGTTCGCACTCATGCCTGTTCCTAGTTGTTGTTAACAAGTTTGGAACAAGCTGTTAACAACTTGTAACAAGCTTAATGGCATCATCAGACTGGTTACAAGGTTGTTCTAACAAGTCTGATACAGTCATGATATAACAAGAATGTTACAAGGTTATTCTAACAAGTCTGATACAGTCATGATATAACAAGAATGTTACAAGGTTGTTCTAACAAGTCTGATACAGTCATGATATAACAAGAATGTTACAAGGTTGTTCTAACAAGTCTGATACAATCATGATATAACAAGAATGTTACAAGGTTGTTCTAACAAGTCTGATACAGTCATGATATAACAAGAATGTTACAAGGTGTAACAATATTGTTACATCATGACTGTATCGGATTTGTTGGAACAACCTTGCAACAAGTCTAAGTATATCAACAAGGTTGTTACAAGTTGTTAACAGCTTGCTCCAAACTTGTTGACAACTTGGGACAAGCAGTGCGAACACAACTTGTTGACGGCTTGTTGGCAGACTTGCTACAGGATGTGAGATTTTTGAGTGCGTACTCGGAGTTCCGCTCAGTCCTTATACCCTATTGTTTTTCCCAAGGTTGTTCTAACAAGTCTGATACAGTCATGATATAACAAGAATGTTACAAGGTTGATGACACAAGGTTGTAACACTATTGTTATATCCTGACTGTATCGGACTTGTTGGAACAACCTTGCAACAAGTCTGATAATATCAACAAGGTTGTTACAAGTTGTTAAACAGTTTGTTCCAAACGTGTTGACAACTTGGGACAAGCAGTGCGAAGACAACTTGTTGACAAGTTGTTGGCAAACTTGCTACAAGATGTGAGACTTTTGCATGTGTATACATACGAAATGCCTTACCCTGTGCCAAGGATTGTGGCGTGAATTTAATGACGCCAGGCTTGTCACGTGTTTCCGAATCGTGCCGATTTCTTCCCGTATGTGCTGCAAGTTATTCCAACTTACATCCAGGCCTGTCAAAACGGGACATGCCTAAGAGAAAAAATAAACACCGTACAGAAGAGTGCCAAGTTTTCCTTCACAAATGTCCCTTGACAAGTTCCCTTGACAAGTTTACTTTCTCGTGTTTACGGTCAACAAGTTTTCCTTGACAAGTTTACCTCCGCAAGTTTTGTTGCTCATGTGCACGCAATGTTGTTAAACATTTTTATAATAGAGCATTTGTAAATTCTGAACGCTGATTGGCTAAGAGCCGTGTTGATATAACTCAATGTCAACACGGAAACGTCGGAAAATTTCTTTCTTTATATTTCTCTGTGCTATATTATAAAACAAATATAAACCTTTTTCCGTATTGATATACAGTTATATCAACACTCGTGGAAATTGGAAAAACTTGTGTGAAAACACTCCGCGCCCTTGGGGCGTCGTGTTTCCACACAATTTCTCGTTTTCCCAATTTCCACTACTCGTGTTGATATTAAAGGCTTTTTAACCGAGAGCGAGGTCTGTGCGGATAAACCGAAGCCAAATACTTTCCCGTTCAGACCGATGCAAAACAAGATTAATAAACCGTTTATTATATGGCTCCTTAAACACATTTTCTGATTTTCATATATTTGTTTGAGCGGCTATAAAGGTATTTTTGAGCTATGTTTTATTTGCTAGTTTTCGTCGACTTCGTTTAGATTTGGTTTCGTCACCGAATATTGTTTACGGAAAAGCATGTTTAACAGTCGCTTTAGAACTACAAGAAAAAATGTTTATAAACCCAGTTTATATGATATTTGTTTAGAATATGGTATTAAAGACTATTAAAGACGCTAAATTCATCTTTATTTATTTTTTGAAACAAGTAAACAAATCAAAAATTTTCCCGCCAAAACGTACGGTTGCCAGTAAGAGTTCAAACGGCTTGTTTTCTTAGCTTTTTCGATGAAATTTGTGTTGGTACAAGTACTTATTAATATTTCCGAGACTTCTTATTCTTAAAAATGATCCAAGGATACTTTTTCTTCACATATACGACCTTATGAACGTGTAAAAACGTTTCAAATTCGAGCCTGTCAAATTGACATAACGGGAAACCGGTCCGGATACGAAAAAATACGGACCACGGTCCGAATACGCATTTTACGGAGCGCACGTTGACCAATCAGAATCCAGGATTCTGCAAAGCCATATAATAAATATAGGATATTAGACGGTTGCGAAGAGATATGGATTTTATGTTCGAGTGGCAAAAACAATATCTCACGAGTGAGCGCAGCGAACGAGTGAGATATTGTTTTTGACACGAGAACATAAATCCATATCTTCTCGCAACCGTTTAATGTTCTGTTTATTATATGGATTTACTCAGAGTGACAAAAATACACACAAAGACGACATGTAAATAAGAACGCGAAAGACCAGTATAAAAGCGATATTTTTTAAAATTATACTGCAAACATAAAACTAGAATAAATTTTACTTATCTCAAGATGTCTTTTAAATGTTTTCGTTTTATTTCCAACGTTAATTTCGTTTAAAATACCGACCAAAGACCATTTGTATTTTCAAAACAACAACAGTGAAAATGGCGGGAAATTTTCAAAACTTCGTATGTCACTACCAGGGGTGAAATACGGAAAATACGCGCACCTGGCCCCGGATGTTGTGACGTATGAGTTCTACGAGTGTTTTAGTTTCCAGTAAAACACCATTGTCCATATAATAAAACTGTATATCAACACGGAAAATGTTTTATACTTGTTAAATCCTTCTATGGTTAAATTTCACGTCATGGCCGACCTTGCTAATGCCAAAACCATAGAAGTATTTCTTGTACAATTGCCAAGTTTTCTGCCGTACAAACGAACAAATTTTCCTAGTCCAAAAGCTGACATGACTAAACATGACTAGCTTTGGAACAAGACTCACTGGCAAGGAAAAATATCAAGTTTTTGTCGGTACACACAAGCAATACAAACTTGCCAAGGATTAAAGAAAGAAGTTATATCAATCAAGTTGGATATAGAATTAAAGCAAAAAGACTATCACAGTACCTTTAATCCATCCAGCGTTGTTAAGCAATTGAAACTTGCGTCCAGTGAACTAAGACTAGGCTGAAATGTAGAAAATGTATATACTGATCATTTCAGAGATGAAAGGCCTATTTCCACTCAAGAAAATTTTCCACGGACAGAACATTTTCTGAAAATATCATTGGGCCAAAAAAAAAATATGTGGGTTTCCGGTTTCCCGACCCTACCTAGCTTTTGGACGTCGAAATCCCAACCCTAAACTTTTTTATTAGATCATGCTTGTAAGTGTTTCCACTTAGAGGAAAAAATTTGTGGAAAATTGAAATTTGAGGAAATATTAGGGAATTATATCTTTGAATGTGGAAGCACTGACTAAACAAAATGGCGTCCGCTTATTCGGAAAATTAAAAAAAAAGTTAAAAAAAAAAGTTAAAACCGACCTACCCTACCTAAGTTTTTATAGGAAGAAACCGGAAACCCACATATTTTTTTTTGGCCTTGTTAAAAGTTTCTCACGGAAAATGTGTGTCAGCCAATCACATTTTACAAAATTGTCCTTATGGGCGCATATTATCATATCATGACTGTATCGGTCTTGTTGGAACAACTTGCAACAAGTCTGATAATATCAACAAGGTTGTTACAAGTTGTTAACAGCTTGGTCCAAATTTGTTGACAAGCAGTGCGAACACAACTTGTTGACGGCTTGTTGGCAGACTTGCTACAAGATGTGAGATTTTTACGAGTGTATGATCAAGGCTTTCTTCAAAATTCTTGTAAAAACGCACAACGCTTCCATCTTAGAGATTACTTCAAAATATACTCGGCTTCAAAGAAACCATGGATAATAAAATAACTGGATAGGAAACTTCTGACGTCATTGGCCGCAACCTTGTTGAAAAACGTGACGTCACGCGTATTGCGAATATTACCAAAGTTCTCGGCATTTTTGTTGTTTTGCTATATTTTCCACCTTAAAAGGGTGATCTTGAAGCGTAAACTGGTCTAATTGTTTTAAAAACGTGCCTAAGCCACGACAAAGTATTCAAGGTAAATGTTTTTCGTCTTTGTTTTGTATTTTTTTACATTTGTAGCTACGAAATTGGCGTCACAAATTCTAACGAAATTTGCGATGTAGTTTTCACTGTTTAGTGCTTGAAATATTTGCTAAAATTGACTGGGAATACTTAGAGTTTTCATCGTAGAATGGCGTGGTTATATTTATTTGCTCTTGGACTAAAATGTTTAGCTGTATTATTGCTAAACATGCCGTTTTTGAGAATTTGGTTTGCAACTAGGTTGAGGCATCCAAACACGCCATCAGCCCATTGAAAACATTAGGTCACGTCAGCTAGTTTCCTATCCATTTATTTTATTATCCATGAAAGAAACTATTCGGAGTTCCGCTCAGTTCTTATACCCTTAGGGAAAATTTTACAATTAGTCAGTTACATACCATGCTTGTGACGTCGTCCAGTTTGGTCAAACAGTTGAATGAGACAATCAGCTTCCTGAGATTCGCCAGGTGGTTGATGTTTTTTAGTCGAGTGAGACCACAGTCATGGAGGTTCAATGTAGTTATGTTCTTCGTGGATTCAACCGAACAATGTTTTAATAAAATATCTTCCGTTAACTGCAGTAATCTTAAAAAACAAGAATACTATCTCAATTTATAATACAGCATTTGTAAATTCTGAACGCTGATTGGCTAACTCAATAACTCAATGTCAACACGGAAAGTTTCTTTCTTTATATTTCTTTGTGCAAATTATATATAAAACATTTTTTCCGTATTGATATAACGAAATTGCGTGATAACACTTCGCCCTATGGGGCGTCGTGTTTCCACACAATTTCTCGTTTTCCAAATTTCCACTCGTGTTGATATAACTGTATATCAACCCAGAAAATGTTTTATATTTGTTAAATACAGTACATTTCTCTTGAAATGACCCAAATTATATGATATTTGGGGTAGTCACACTTTCACCTACCGTGGTTTGGGTTGCACCAGAGGCTCCATATCCAATATATCGGAATCTGGATCCATGACGTCATCATTAGGAATATTCCCAGAGTCACATGACGTCATACCATAGTAACAAATTAGCGGCGACAACGGCTTCATCTTCAATGCAAATAAAAATATTTTTCATTACTGTCGATGCAATGGAAGTGTTGATAAAATATTGCACCAATTCCTTTCCTCAAGTTGATCAATTCATTTGATAGAAAATTGATCAACTTCCTGTTACTTTCAAATGAGCCAATTAGATTTAGTTTCAGAACCGATTGACCAATAGGAAACGCACAGGAAGTAAAAAGAAATTTGAATTCGTATGAATTGATCAACTTGAGGAAATGAATTCATGCAATATTTTATCAACACTTGCATCGACAGCAAAAAAGTTTTCATTTAAAAAAAATTTCATTCAATAAAAATATATTTTATATATTTTTTGAAACAGTGATAGTGGCACAATTTTAAAAACATAGCCTCCAAATTTTGCGCATTTACTAATTTTGAACTGCTCTTTTCATTTCTGCTATTAATAGAGTGTTAACATCAAATTTCAAATCGATTCAAAAAGCGTGATAAAGGTCTATCGAGGCATCACTGGTTGCGTCATACCTTGGTGAGATACTCGAAGTCAACAACATATTCAGGCAAGACAAGATCACCGTCATAGACCATCCAATCGCTTTGCTTCGTACGGCAGTCGCATGAAGGATCGGAAATTTTCGTGAACATCCGGAATTCGTAGTCAACGGTCTTGTCGTTCACGGTACAGGGACCTGGAGTAGAGTCAGCTTCGGGGCGATTAAAAGGCGACTTACTAGAGGGTGAAAAATCAAAAGCTTTGTAAAAATAGATAATCATTATAACCACACATTATTTTTCAACAACAGAAAAGAGATTAAAGGGAAATGGCAATATATTTTTTTTTATTTTCTCATTTGAAAGAACTTTTAAGACTATATATAATACTCTTTTACCGTTTTTTCATATCTTGCTTACTTCTACAAATATTTTGATCGAAAGGAATGAAATGTCCGCCATCTTGAATTTTCGTAGATATGCATGTCACGTCCATTGAACTATAAATAAACTGGAAGGCTAACTGCTATGATAAAGGCCTATGATTTGATGAAGCCAAAATAGTTTTTCTGAGTTATGAGCAGAAATACTTGACCCCAAACGTCGGGCTATATATCAAATTGAAGCTATTGAAAATTGCTATTCGGTGTGGAAATTTCAAGACTTCAGCGAAAAGAAAAATATTTAAAAAATACAAAAACAACTGCAAAACGGCAAGATTATCGGTAATTATGTTTGTAGTTTTTCAATATTTCCCTTTTAGCTAAAGTCTTGAAATTTCTACACCAAATAGCGTTTTTCAATAGCTTCAATTTGATATATAGCCCAACGTTCAGTGTTGAGTATTTCTGCTCATAACTCAGAAAAACTAAAATGCACTGGCTTCAATTTCCCCCCCTGAGTTAGCCTTCCAGTTTATTTATAGTTCAATGGTCACGTCACAACAGAGGTCACGCAATATTTTTATCTAGACAACCACTAGTCATTTAGCACTCAAAACTATACTCTGTCTTACCCTTCGAAATATCAAGATCACTCAAAACCTTTAAAACATCTACCAATCAATATTTGGTCAGCAACGAATACTTTTATATGGTTAATCCCTGTTGTGACGTCACCAACACTACCATTAATTAGATAAAAATTTATCCAAAATGGCGGACATCTCATTACTTCAAGTGAAAATATTTCAAGAACTAAGCAAGATATGAGAAATCGATAAAAGAAGGTAATATATAGTTTCAAAAGTTCTTTCAAAGGAGAGAATAAAAATTTATATTGCAATTTGCCTTCAAAAAGAAAAATATTCAAACCTTTCGTCTTTCTTTGCCAGCTCCGTATCGCCAACAAACACCTTAGCAATGACAAGTTGACCTGGAATTGAAAGTATTTTTTCAGTAATGAAACAAAATTATAAAGGTTTACACTTATTTTTAAAAGAAACCTAATAATCATTTCTGCATGGATACAAAGTTTTCAAAACCTAAAACCTTTTTGGCGTTCCTCTCAGAATTACTTGTTGTTTTAGCTTTATTTTGTAGTTTACACAGTTCGCAACCTTTTTAAATGTATCGAGCTACTCAATGTATCTGGCGGTTGAGAAACACAAAATAATATTTAAATTTTGTCATTTTACATGCAATTATCATTGATGCTGTGAAATTGACGCCATATTTTTACAGCAATACAAGCAAAACTTACTGAACTTCAGATATAATTTTCTCTTTGGCGTACCAAATCTAAAAATCTCTTCATTTTAGCATTATTTTACAGATAAAACACAAAACATGCTTTTCAAGTGGAAAAGCATTCATCAGTTTTGAGTGTTACGTAGCATACAAAAGGTTCTCCTCTCATCTTCGTTTGACGAGGGCTTTATTGGAAAGGCTGAGAGAAATGTACAAAGTACGAGCACTATACCATGTCTATAAGGGCAAAGGTCTCCTTGCTCTTCAGCTTGTTGTTTTAAAAACTCTAGTCGCTTGCAGTCACTGTTGAATACGTTGTTTGAAAGACGTACTTCACCTTCCTAGAAACATAATTATGCAGAACGCATTGTAAATGCATATCGATCAGTTGCATGTATAGGATAATTATTTATTAGGAGTTTTATTGTTAGTACGTATTGGGATTAAACGAAATGTTGATCTAGACAAGGAGAACGAAATCCATTATCATAGCTGGAAAGAGCAAAAACTGCAAAGATTGGTTGCTAAATGTTGTAAAATGAAGAAAATATAGCCCTGTAAAGTTCGCAAATTTTGTGTATATTTGCATTACCCGCGGGAAAAATAACCATTTTTGAGCCGAAAGAGGTTATTTTTACCGCGCGTAATATCTACCAGTGATTTTAAAACATTGATAGGTTCGTAGGGTTTCCATTATACGCACCCCATTCTCCGCTATATCCTGGCAACCTGTTTCTAACAGTCGAAGAAATCCATCTTTGAGGTTTAACGTCGGCGTCCAAGATGTGAAGAGATATTCGATGGAACTTGCGTACATGTCCTTTCTAAATCAATAATGATCCAAGCCCGTTATATGTGAAGAAACACCCGGAAATAAACTAACACACGCTAAATTATTGTGGGAGAATGGAGTCAGGGTGAAGTGAACCAATGGGTCATTCCAGCTATAGACCAAATTTTGATCAAGGCAAGAAGAACGAGATCCATGCAACACCACAGCTAGGAAGAGCGTGTCAGAATGAGTTAAAACGGCAAAGATTGGTTGCGAAATGTTGTAAGATGAAGAAAATATAGCCCTGTGAAGTTCGCAACTTTTGTATATATTTGTATATTACGCGCGGAAAAATAATCACTTTTGGCTCAGAATGAGAAATGGTTATTTTTCCTGCGCGTAATGCAAATATATACAAAATTTGCGAACTTCACAGGGCTATATTTTCCTCATTTTACAACAACTCGCAACCTTATCCCATACCTGTGTTAAAAGCGGCTTTCTGATTGGTTTAGAGCAAATGAGCTTGTCGTCGAGCTCACCTGCTTTTTGCCGAGCTCACCTGCTTTTCGCCCGAACTCACCCGCTAAACTGCTTACGTTGCAATAACAATAACAAATATGGCGGACAAGATTTAGCCGATAAACCTAAACTTTAAAGAACTTTTTCGGTGACTAACATACTGAGACTGAAGAAAAACCAAAGAAAAAAATGCAGTAAAGGTAATGTAGACGTAGATAAAGAAGTATTTTCTTGCCCAGTGATTTTTTTGGCCGGGAAAATGTTCACAAAACATCGACGAGACGACGAATATATCGCGAAGAGCTACAAATGTGTGTATGGCTCGGTGTAAAAAAAACCAAACGTACTTGCAGGTTCGGTGAGTCCGGGATTGGACGCACCTCGGGTGGCTGGAAGTTTCCCGAACTCACCTCGCTTCGCTCGGTAAGTTCGGGAAACTTCCAGCCACCCTCGGTGCGTCCAATCCCGGACTCACCTCCCTGCAAGTACGTTTGTTATAAAACTTTGCAATTTTACTCATTTTAATTAAGATGCTCTTTCCAGCTGTGGTAGTGGATTTCGTTCTTCTCGTCTAGATCAAAATTTCGTCTATATCTGGAATCATGCATTATAACATTATACTCTTAAACTCTGGTCAACCCAAAGACTCCTCAAGCCTTATGTTTTCATCCCGCGGGGGTATATAAGACCCGCTAGGAGAGGCTGAATGCAAAGGGGTAGCGACCCCCTAAGACATTACCCCCAAACCAAGGGGTTGTGATCCCCTTGGACAGTTCTTACGATTCGACTGATTACATTTACAATATATAACCTGAGTCTATGGGCTTGAAGTTGACCATTGGGAACACTTCAATCCCACAAATACACAGAATGTGTGCAAACAAACAAACAAACAAACAAACAAACAAACAAACAAACAAACAAACAAACAAACAAACAAACAAACAAACAAACAAACAAACAAACAAACAAACAAACAAACAAACAAACAAACAAACAAACAAACAAACAAACAAAACAAACAAACAAACAAACAAACAAACAAACAAACAAACAAACAAACAAACAAACAAACAAACAAACAAACAAACAAACAAACAAACAAGCAAGCAAGCAAACAAATACAATTAAAAACTTACTGGTCAGCGCAATCTGCCTCCTCGCTCTTTGCCAGAAATGTAGAAACCTTTTCATCAAATGCAACACGAAGTACACGATTATGGACGCGAGTGATGCGGTGAATTTTAATGCCAGTGATGTCATAAGCCTTGAAAAAGAATTGCATGCTGATTAGTAATCGCATGTAAGCAGAGTGCTTTTAGTTTGATACTAGTAAACACTGCACGTTTCGTCCGGGAACTCCAGTTTCCTCGTTTGATTCAACACAATAATAGAACATGAACTGAACTGTTGCGACCTGATAAATCATGTATCCAGTAAAAAGTTAGTTTAGTTTAACTTTAGTTTACTCTGATGCTTGTGATGTTATTCTGAGTGTATATCCACACCGGGCATGCTTGAAAAATATCCCTGTCCACGGTGGGAATCGAACCTACGACCTTTGGAATACTAGCCCAATGCTCTGCCAACTGAGCTACGTGGTCAGGTCGGTTCGTGGTCAGTGTCTGAAAAATCAGTAAGTCAAACCTACCTTGAAGTCGCTGGCACAGAATCGGGACAGGACTAAATCATGACATGACGTATACCTGGTGAGATATTATGTAAATAATTGATTGATTGATTCACTGCTTGACGACTGATCAATTAACGCAGTGAATAGCCATAATTTAAATGATTTATTGTTGAATCGATTAATTAAATGATTGATTACAAGACTGACTGATTGATATATTACAAGTTGAAGGTTTGATTTATTACGTATAGAAATTGTTACTTGTATTTGAATGGATCAGGAAAAGAATTAACGGACTGTCAAACATATTGATTAATTATGTAATTGATTGATTGGCTAATTAGTTGGTTAATTGGCTAATTAGTTGGTTAATTGATTAATTAGTTGGTTGATTAATTAATTAGTAAGTTGATTAATTAATTAATTGATTGATTGATTAATTTATTAAGTGTGACTAATTCATTAATTGAGTTGGTTGACTAATTAATTAGTTGGTTGATTAAGTGTGATTAATTAATTAATTAATTTAATTAAGTGATTGATTGTGATTAATTAATTGGTTGATTAATTGATTGATTGTGATTAAACAATTGACTGATTGATTGTTCTAGATCTAACAAACCAGCCATACTCACCAGACATCATTAGTATTTCCATCTTCAAACCTGACATTTCCTCCAGTCTCAAGTTCAAGCAGCAATCTCTTGATTGTCGACTGAGAAATATTTTCAACTTGTTCTCGACTTTCAACGTAACACCGATCAATTCTAAAAATAAATATCTCATTGAGAAGTTCGTACATTTCATTTTCGTACATTTTAGGAACGTCGCTCCCACGCATTTTCCGTTGTTAAAAACTTGTGTCACACTACTCAACAAGTTAAGATTCCAATTTTATTTCATGTCTGATATAAAAACGTTTTAGGAATAGACGTCTGCAGAAATAGCAGCAGCCAAAAAAAGCAGAATCAATGTTGGAAATAAAACTAAATTTAACTGTAACCAGCAAATGACTTTCAGACAAGACATAACAAAAATATAAAATTTATTGGCTAACGTTTCGTTGTATTGTTCACAACATCTTCAGAAACAATACAACGAAACGTTAGCCAATAAATTTTATATTTTTGTTATGTCTTGTCTGAAAGTCATTTGCTGGGCTTTAATTTTCATTTTTAAATTACGCTTTCCACCCGGTGTATCAATCGCTGCTGTTTTAACTGTAACCACTTTAATTTATAGTAGATAGCTCTAACAGTTCTAAACTGTCATCCCTAGACTCCAACAAATCACTGGATTTGTGTAAATCAGTGCATGTTAGCACACCAGAAACCCAGCATGATTTAATGGTAGACTGGTAGAGTCCGGACAATACTCACTCATCGCAAATAGATTCCAACTCGCGTACACGATCTCTGACGTTTTCCACTTTGGCTTCGATCAGTTGTTTATAACTTTCTTGTTCTATCTCAGTGTCATTATAATTCCCTGAGGAGACTTCATTCCTCTCACTTGATTGCGAAGGCGATGCGCTTTCAAATTCCCGTTCAAGCTAACATAAATACAAGTCGACTTTAATATGTCTTAAAGCAGGGTCTTGGCTAGAAGGTCGTGTTGGCCGTGTTATCGCGGTCAAAAATGTAAAAACACGGCCAGATGAAATGAACGCGGCTTCATTATTTATTTTTGGTCGTGCATGTAGGTTCATAAAATAAGGTGTTGCTACTTACAACATACAGAATTTCTTTGTAAAATTTACTGTAGTTGTTGAAATTGGTAAAAGTGATCCGTGATGTTTTAATGTTTTGATGGATAATGGGCACTGTATGATTGTTAAAATGCGCTAAGAGTTGCGCGCAGGGGGTGACGGCACAGAATAAGGCACACAGAAGGGCACCCTGGCCGCCATCTTCCTAGCCAGTCGATTACATTTTCTGGCCAATAAACGCGCTGTATTGGCTGGAGGCCCCGCCTTCTGGCCAGTCAATTGCACATTTTTGCATAGAAAAATGGTGACACGTTGCACCGCTGAGTGGCCCTTCTGGTACTGATCTTTATTCTGTGGTGACGGGAAGTAAGGTATCATATTGCTGGTTATGCTGAAAAATTTGAATAAAAACTGCGGAAACAACCGAAATATTTCAATATTTACAAATTTACAAGTATAAGCTATCACTCCGTGTTTACACGGCCACCATTTTTATTTTTTTCAGCATAATCAGCAATATGATAGTTTACTTCCCATCGCCCCCTGCACGCATAAACTAAAAGCTGGAATTGCCTGTTGTGAAAAGACTCATGCAAATTCTCGCTCGCCAACTCTCATCAACTGTTTTGACCAGATCTGTAAAGTGCCACTAATCCCAAATAAGACTCTGGTATGGGTAATATTTGGGTCATTCTGAGAAATTTAATATAGTAAAAAACCTCTATCTACTTCATCGACTTTTTCGCTTTTGAAGCGCTGGATATGACGTCATCAGATGAATTGCATATTAATAGCCACAGTAACAAAGTATACTGCAAACTGCATGTTATACTTCATTTTTATATATACTACATATATATTCAATGCTCATGAAACTATGAAAGTATGAAACTACTGCACCCGAGAAATGCACACACACACACACACACACACACACACACACACACACACACACACACACACACACACACACACACTTACTGTTTTAAGAATGTTTGTTAAATTTCGTATTCTTGTGCAAGGCGACTCCTTCAATCCACTCCTTTCATCTTCGACTTGTCTTAACAAATTACTCATGTTTCGTTCTAACGTCTTAACACGCATGTTGTAGTACATCCTTTTCTTTTTAACTGTCGTCTAAAATGAAAAATACAAGAATTAATTACTGCACATTTTCAAAACTAAACACCGGTTTTCACCGCACAAAAAGAAAGTTCCCTCCCTGAATATATGAGCATAAAGTCTAAACAAATGGGTCCCTGATAATCACATGCACAATCATGGCAAATATTATGTGGACAATTAGTTGAAAACTAAGATATGAATGTTCACATGCGCATCTTGACATGTTTGGAACCCACGCACCCCGTGCAATGTTGATTTTGATAATATATTTCACACAACTTTACCTTAACCAATGTATTAGCATTTCAACTGAAAGAGGCAGGGGGGGGCTGCTAAATGCTGTTTTCGCAAGAAGTGATATAGGGCAAAGCACGTGCTGTCCACAATAATTTTTGCCAGGATTGTAGCATTAATGCATGGTTAATTCCAGCTATAGACGAAATTTTGATCTAGACAAGAACGAAATACGTTACCACAGCTGGAAAGAGCATCTTCAAATGAGTAAAATTGCAAAGTTTGGTTGCGAATTGTTGTAAAATGAGGAAAATATAGCCCTGTGAAGTTCGTAAATTTTGTATATATTTACATTACGCGCGGGAAAAATAACCATTTTTGATCCGAAGTGGTTATTTTTACTGCGCGTAATACAAATATATACAAAATTTGCGAACTTCACAAAGCTATATTTTCCTCATTTTACAACATTTAGCAACCAACCTTTGCAGTTTTACTCATTCTAAGACGCTCTTTCTGGCTGTGGTGTTGGATTTCGTTCTTCTTGCCTGGATCAAAATTCAGTTTATACCTGGAATCACCCATTTGAACTATGGTTGCTTAACGTTCTGCAAAATTATACCGTGGCTAAACTTTTAAGTGAGTCGTTGTCGACATCATATCCATCAAGCCGTCTGATTTGCGGTAAATGATAGAAAATGTACGTGGAGTAATTACACACGGTGGCTACGGGATTCGAGCCATAGACGGGATCTTTTAAACTCAGCGTATGCAAGCTTCGTACTTGAATAAAATTGTTCAAATCCTAAAAAATAAAACTTTGCATGAGTGTTCCAACTATGTTTTAAGAGGCTATTTTTTTTCAGTGACACGTATTTGCGATGAAAGTGTTCAAAACCTAAAATCCTTTTGTCGTTCCTCTCAAAATTACTTTGTTTTAGCTTTATTTTGTAATTTACACAGTTAGCAACCTTTTTAAATGGCGGTTGAGAAACACAAAATAATAGTTAAATATTGTCAATTGATGCTGTAAAATTGTCGTCATGCATATTTATACAGCAAAACGTACTGAACTTCAGACATCATTTTCTCTTCGGCGGCCATCTAAAATCTCTTTATTTTAGCAAATCTTACAGATAAAGCACTAAACATATACTTTTCAAATTTGTTTTCCGCTTGAGAAACATAACTATCGAAAATTAAAAACCGGAGCGCCTCGCGGAGAAAACGGGGTCTGTTGTACCAAGTCAGGTAAAACCAGTATAAACTCAGACTGGAAGTCCTCGACAGATGCAAAATAACAGGGGAAAATTTTGACGAAAAATATCGTGTCCACAAAAAACAAAACTTTGATCATAAATTTTTTAAACCTTTAACGATCGTATCTGGTTTCCAGAAATATGTAGGATTTCAAGTTTGGGA
This sequence comes from Paramuricea clavata, assembly GCA_902702795.2. NCBI lineage: Eukaryota > Metazoa > Cnidaria > Anthozoa > Malacalcyonacea > Plexauridae > Paramuricea > Paramuricea clavata. The sequence goes on from CACRXK020000497.1 coordinate 19,163, forward strand.
AGTTTTTCCAGCGAGTTTCCTGCAGAAACAAAAGCACAATGCATTAAAAAATTTGATTCAACGATGCTGTACTAAAACATATCAACTTCAATTTTTACCCACCAATTTGAGAAATTTTGTTGTTAGAGAGGTTGACCTCTTTTAAATTTAGCAAACCATCCAGACCCTAAAAAAGGCAGAATAAAATTTAACTTACGTAATCCCCTGCTTTGAGACTGGCATAACTGAGTAATTTCTGAAGCAACCTTGGGTGGGGGAGGGGGGAGGCACCAAAGAGAAAAGGGTTGGGTAATAAAAAATTATTGTCATTTCCAAAACATGACTCACTCAGATATTGAAGACTAAAAAGCAATGTCAACAGTCATATGTCAATACAATGTGTATAAATCAATCAGAGTCACTATCTTGATCATTTTCCAATTTGTCAAGAGGCAAATGGTGTCTCCAAAGAAAGTACATGTGCAGACAACATGAAACTTTAGACTGCAGAAAATTGCACAAGCAGTTATCAAACTCATATCACAAAAATGGGAAAGGACATGTGTGAAAACTGAATGGTAACCTTTTGTAAAGTTTTTGTGCAGGGATGGGTATTTATTTTTTAATTGATATTTGAGGTTGGGTGGAAATTTTTTTTTTACTTTTTAATGGTTGGATCAGCAACATTTTTATCAAGAAAACATTTCTCTTCGATGCCACCTCCCACCATAAATAATAACTGGTCCCTTAGCTGTTCTGAATGCTTTCACAATACTCTCATGTACAGTACTCTATTTAAGTTAAAACATAGTTGAACCATATGTACCCAACAAATCTTTGTTGGAGGTCGCCAAAATAATTTTTCCGGGAAAAATTTTTGGTACTAGTCGGGCACAATCATGAAAAGTCGGGCAATTTTACGAAAAGTCGGGCAATTTTCTTTCCGCCCCCCTAATTTTTTCTTCCGGTACGCCCATGGGATAGCTTCCCGTACGTAGCTGCACAAAAAAGCACCTATCCAATACAAAATGTACAACTTTCAGAAGCGAAACAAGGTCTCTCCGGTGCAATAATTCCTATGAAAATACACAGTACAGTGTAAATATAGCCTATAAATTAAATGATAAGCGGAACGATTCCATAATTTTTTATTCCATAATAAATACATTTCAAGAAAATTAAGATGTACCTCAATAGATTTAATTATATTGTCATTGAGCCAGAGAACTTCAAGCTGTTTCAACATTGACAAATTCCTCATCTTCGAGATTGCATTGTCGTATAAATAAAGTCTTTTCAACTTCTGACAATTGTCAAGACCACAAATTTCCTTGAAATGAAATTTTATGTTAGTCTGAATAGAATTACTTTCATTTTCATTGTATTAATTAGACAGTCATTTTCCTTTATGATACAAAAAAGGTATCAGTGGACAGCTAAAAGCCTGAATTTTGTTACTGAGTGTGTAAAAAGTTTACCAATAAACTCCATATCTAACGCACAAGAACATGCTAAAGTTGCATTACCTGTTTTTACCCATCCTGTATATGACATCTACATACCTTAACACTGGCCTCACATATCCACAATTCTTCCAGATGAACGAGACCTTCCAGCGCTTCAATCTTCTCGAGTGTGTCCTGTCCCATGATGCATAGCATGACCAGGTTGGGAAAATATGACATGCCGACAATTTCTGGAAATCCCGAGAAGAACATCTCAAGTCGCTTGACTCGTTTACCACTGCCATCTTTGAGCTTGTCGTAGTTTATACCATTGGTGATACACTGCAAGTAAATGAAGAGAAATTCATTGAAAGCTCAGCCCTTAAAATATCGTTCAGTCACAAACATTGTCCGACCCATTCGTGAAATTGTCTGATGTAGAGAGGAAACTACCAGACATTCTGTCCGACCAATGTGAAACTGAGGTTTTCAAAGTAGTGAGGATTTGGATTTTCAAAGTGCGAAAATAATGAATGAAAAATTCCCGCATTGAAATTTTTTTCAGGTTTACAGTAAGCTGATACCTTATTTCCATCGGCCTAACACATGAAACACTCATGCATTAGTCATATTAGTTTTTTTAAGTTAAAAAGACATATTTCAAACAAATTTTATATTCACAGCAGAAAGAAACTAAAGACGCTGTAGTCAGTGTACATATCAAATGGTAAATTAGCCATTTACAAAAAAGACTATAATATCTTTGTACATTAATGTTTAATGTGTACTTTCTTTCACCGCTAAACAAAATCTACATAAGAAGGCCATTTTATAACACATGTCAACATTATAAATGTTCAAAATATAAACTCGCCCTTATCATGCGAAACAATTGCCTAAATCTGCTTCGGTTCTTATTTCAAACTTACAAGCTCTTCGAGCATCTTCTCTTGCTTTTCCGACAACAATATTTCATCTTCTTCCATGACTAAACGAGCTTGTTTCAACAAAGAAAGATCATCTAAATTTGGGACATCCCGTAACCACAACAAGAGGCCATGTTGGATTTTAAATTTGACCGGCAGTGTTACCACTTCGGGAAAACAGATATTCCTTACCTAAAATTTCCGAAAGTGAAATGGATCGCTTCGATACGGGATCTTTGAATCGTAGCGCATTGTGGTCTAGCCAGTGTAAAATTATGTTGGAGACTGATCTTACTGATCTAATGTTAATGAACGGGCCAACTACATGCCAACTCGCACTGTGTCTGTGCCCAAACCATATTCGATTCCCACCGTGGTCAGGCAAACTTTTCAGCTTGCCCGGTGTGGATGCACATTCAGAGTAACATCACAAACATCATATTCACCTGAGTACATAACACCAACATTTCTCTGTTGCAATATTTCCTCTGAAAACAGCGTTCCTAAAAGGTACGGATAGGCGTTTATTTTTCCACGTCGCTACGGAAAACTCCCACCTAGATTGCGAGTGATGCCAATACACTGAAACACTGTAACAACTGCCAATAACAACCAGCTTTTGTAGCCAAAACAAGAACAACATTTCTGTTCTTTTTTCAAATACGTTAAATGTGAAGTCCTCAAATGTGAAGTCCTTTAGTTTCGTAAAAGGGAATAAATAAAGTTTCGCAAAGTACGTTTTGTAAAGTCGCAACCGTTCGGTCGAAACTAAACAAGAGAAATATGGATCTTCTATCAGTTCTGGCACAGAATAGAGAATATATTCTGTCATTTCTGTGCTTTTAGATCATGTTTTAAGCACAAGGCTAGTTCAGCATAGCTCCGCTACTACGAAATCTCCTATGGAGAATTATCATCTGATGATGCGTGTGAATTTCAATGAATGCGGGTGAATCACCGTGGGTGAATTTAAGTGCCATTTTTTACGCGGGTGATGATTCCAAAATGCGGGTGTCGTTCGGTCAATAGGGCCGCGGGTGAGTTCACATATTTGCAAGTGTAAACTGTGGTCTAAGTCGGTTCCAAGTCTTGCGCGGCATCTCACGTGAGACTCGCGCATTCTCAACCAATCTCACGTGCGTCACAGCGATTTTTAAAAGCAAAAAACTATTAGTTCCGGGTTACATTAGGGCCATTTATACGAGCAAAAATAGGATGTGGACTCAATATGATGAGTGGAAAAGAGCCTTTAAATAAGTCGCTTATTTTATCCCTGACTTTTAACCCTGCGCTTATTTTAGCCACGGCTTGCGAACAAATTGATTGTTTATAGTGAGTTGTTCGCGATATATTTAATTAAACCGCGGTTTAGTTAAAGTGCATATGACATGAAATTTCATATTTTCTTGAATGAAAGAACTCTTTAAGCTGTAGTGTAACTTATTTTTCATTTTCTTGTCTTTATGGTTTGTTCCTGAGATATTTCAATTTGTTTGATATGGAAATGAGTGTGAATATGTCCGCTAATTTATGACGTCACATTGGTTGCAAGCTCTTCAAAATGGTTGAACATCACTGCTATCATCCAAGATGATAATTTTAAACTTCACTCACTGGTAAACGTGAACTGATATCCACAGTTTTTAGAGTTAATAGATTTATAGCCAGTGTAAGTTGAGCTTGCAACCAATGTCACGCCATAAATTAGAGGACATATTCACACTCATTTACATATCAAGCAAATTGGAATATCTCGGGAACAAACCATAAAAACAAAAACTGAAAAATACTTTACACTACAGTTCTTTCATGTAAGAAAATAAGAAATTTCATGCCATATGCACTTTAAGTATAGTGGCTTATTTTTGCTCGTATAAATAGCCCTATTATTTATATGAATAATTAGCCATGTTGTTGTCAGACTGTTCTGGTACTGTTACACCACAGCCCTAACCACAAGTAAAACAACTCAAGCACGCTGTGAAATTAGTGGTTATTTCTGACAAACATACGAACATTACGCGTGTAGTTTTGACCGTTACCAGAGCGACAAAAGTTTGTATACGTTACCTCTATTAACATGATAAATTATTCAGTATAACTGCAGGTCCTGTACAGCGCGGAATGTTTTTCAATCTCAGTCTACGCTTATAGTTTTCTGTTGTAATGCAAGAATGAAACCGATCATATTCCTTTTCGTTTCGCTACAAATACGATTTTCGCTTGGAAAAGGACCCATGCGTTCCAAATGTCAGAATATTGGCAACTTTAACCGAACCGATGTTGGTATGTATATCAGGCAGTTGTGATATTGATATGTCTGTTTACAAAAAACAGCTGTTTTCTAAATAAAAAAATTAGGAACTTAGTCATGTAGGTTTGAAACGCTTACCCTAGTAATAAAGTTCATTATATTTCAGTTAATTTAATAGTTCATTTGATTGATATATGACGTAAAGAAAGTAGCTGTACCATATGTTGCTATAGACTAGACAGCGTAAGTTAGCATATATATAGTCGCGATTGCGTTAGAGAAAGGACATCTTATTGGTACAAGCTATTTAAAAGGGATATTGCAACGTATATATACGACGAATCAGTGCTAGTTGTTTAACTTGAAGTTATCGTTACACGTTTGGTACAAATGTAAACCAAACTGCAGCACTTCAAAACTACAAATCTACAATTCTACAAATATACTACTTATGTCTACATACAGTTGATCCAGTGTACGCCTAACCTACAAATCTCACATCGTGCAGTTTCACAATTTGCAACCAATCACTTATAACTTTTTTGGAATAAATTTGTTAAAAATAATTGTACATTGACTTTGACAATTTGTTGAGTTCGAATAATCATTTGTACCAATTGCAGCCCTAATTATGACTCTTGTCATTTGGCAACCAGAAGTTACAAATCATGTAGTCAACGACAATGGTTTTTAGCTGTTGGGTACCGCCTATTCAGACAGGAAATTCTCAGAGACTCGGATTTTTTACCGAGCTAAAGATAAGAGGCTATTGTAGTCTTTACTAAGTGATCGTTTCAAAGACTGGAGGTTCAATATGAGCCCCCCTTGAGTGTTAGTGCAGTTTTTGAATAGCTGGAGGGCGAGTAGTCACATAGTATTAAAGGTACGACACTAACCCGGCTCCAGCTATTCAAAAACGGCACTGACACTCAAGGGAAGCTCAGATTGAACCTCCACTCATTGAGTGTGAGTCAGCTTTTAGAATACAAGCCAATATGTCTCTCTCTCCACTCGTGTTCCAAGATCCGCCATGTAAAGTGTAGTGAAATGTATCTCAATATTAATCATAGCCAACAGAAGCCTCTGCGGAGGAGAGAGCCAATATGTTATGACATATATAATTGCGTTTACTACAGCTATTAACCAATCAGATGCGTTTAATCTAACGAGAGGTAATAGCAAGCTTACTAAGGGACGGACCATTAGAAAAGTGATGGGGGGTAAATTTTTTTTGTTTGCATTTTTTTTCCAGGTTGTCAGCTGTGTATGCATGTTTTTTTTTAAATATGTCTTCTCGCATGCAATTTTTTTTCCAGTACAACTATACAAATGTTAACGAAACTGTTCTCTTGACAGAAAAATATCCCTTTAATACACACTGCAGAATTATATCTTGAAGCACCATATATGGACAAGTTTTCTAGGGGTCCAGGGCATGCTCACCTGGAAAATTTTTGAATCTAAATTCTCTGAAATACCATTTCCCGGACTTTGGGGAGAGATTTTACAGAATTCTGATGGTCAGGAAACGCCATTGTAACATATCAGGGGCCCTTGGCCAGTGTTTTTGCTCTATAGCCTGAGCCTGGGGCCCCCCATTTGCGGGCCCATTGGAGTTGGTGGCCCCCGGATTCTCCCGGTCCGAGCCCATAGTAGTTACGCCACTGAGGACAGTGGCAGTGTGAATGAGAATTAATTATTAAATACAATAGAAAATATTTTGATAGTATATAATAAAACTACATAAGAGTTACTGTTAATATTGAAAGAAATTGCATATTATTATATTATATATTTTGATATATTTATATTCTGGAATATTCCAGGGATTTAGTTCAGTTTTGTCTGGTGTACATTTAAAATTAAAGTTCTATTGTTGTTCTGTTTGTAATTTTTTTTTTAAACAAGTCTGTTTGCATGTATTTTTTTTCAGACCTTTTTTGTTTGCATGGATTTTTTTTCTGTTTTTTTCCCCACCCTCCCCATCACTTTTCTAATGGTCCGTCCCTAAGGGCAATGTCACCGATTTTTGAAAACTGAACTACAAAGTTAAAAATAAACATTGTAAATGGATTAAGTTATGATATACGAGTCATATCAAACAACTTTGAACTTCCACGCAACATGCAACATGACATTTTCATAAAAATTGACTAAAACTTGAAAAAGTGTCTGCCAACAATTAATCAGTCAAGATGCCATTTACAATCAATCTCAATCCTGACGTAATCTTGCCCATCCAGACTTCTGTACATGTTTTTTTGTGTCTGTTATTGCTTTATTTTGTGCTTATACACTCATTCTTTTCCAATTTTGGGCAAAATTTACACGAGCGTTATGATGCAAAATGCCGCCAAACTTAGTTATACCAATTTTCGGGTGACGTTCGTGTCGACAAAAACGCTCGCTTAACCCATTCGCATTTGACCGCACATTACGTCGTAACAACAACGTCAACCGCGTTCCCAGGGGAACGTGAGGTTTTGGTTTCAAAGTGGAACATGCTCAGAGGATTGATGATATTTTTGACACCAACACGAACATTAACACGACATGCGCAGTGATGTTTCAAACCTATAATGTAATACAGGAGTCGTAGGAATGCCTCTGAAAAGTGCTTTCATCGAATATCGAATGAAAACATTGAACTTTCAAGCTTGCTCTCTGGTGAGAATTTGTTGCCTATGATTTAAGTAGATTTCTGGGATCTTTTATCTCGTATAGCCTTCGTTTATAAATTTTTCCCATATTTTTCTTAATTTTGCAGTATAATTTTGGCAAACGAACGTTAGCCAATTTATCTATTGTTTTTGGACTAGGAGTTAACTGGTCCCCAATCGCCGCTAATCTCAAATTCGAGAAAAGCCTAAGGGTCCTTCATTTTCAGTCCGATCGTCATGAAATTTGACACGATGATTACAAACGATATTCCTCATCGATTGACGGTGTCCGAATTGTTATTTTCGATTTAGAGGTAACGTACAAGCAATTCCTGTCATGTCATTAATATTCACAGACAAACCCCCTACCATAACAAAAACAGTCATGGACAAGCGACTAACCATTTTAACATATTTAAAAACTGCCTCGCCGAACCAACATTAAGGGCGCTTGAAACAATGCAAAAGTTTGAGTTCTAAAACGATGGACCAACTACTTGGTGACAGGTGACCAGTTCGTGGTCCAGTAGTATGATCGTTCTTATTATCGCCTAAGCCTAGTTAAGTAATCACTTTCTTGGATATTAAACTATTATCATATTAATATTTTTCGCAGATTACTCAATGGATACAGGGCTTCTCGAAACCCAGCAAGTTAAATCGCTAACGCTGTGTGCGTTTAAGTGCGTGGCCCATGACAAATGTCTATCGTACAATTATGAACACGAATCAAGCAGTGAATTACATAGCTGTGAATTACTGGATAGGAAAAAGAATGAAGTTACGCTGACAGCACGCGCAGGATACTCTCATTACGAAACAGTACAGGTATGTAGACTGTCAAACTGGTACTTGCGGGAACCTCTAAATACTGGAGTCTGGGACTGCACGCAGGCTATCTAAATACCTACATCGTCCTAATAATATATCTCTAATACGAACAATTCTCTAACAAGAACACCTCTCTAATGCAGACAGCTCTCTAATACGTATCTAATACGGACACCTCTCTAATATAGACAGCTCTCTAATATAGACAGCTCTCTAATACAGACACCTCTCTAATACATAGGGGTGCACCGGATTTCAAATCCGGCCGGATTTAACGAAATTTCCGGCATCCGGCCGGATTTGGAGAAAATCCGGCCGGATTTAAATTTCTGTTTTCACCTTAAAAAATTCACCAAGAATGGGATAAATCATCAATTTGGAAGCTTTAAAGTTTAAAAAACACTTATATTATTATAAAATATTAAGTTATTAACAAAAAGATGTTTGAAAAAGGTTTAAACACAATCAAAAATCTAAACTGACACTAACTAAAAATAGTAAAAAAAACATAAACCGCCATTTTGAATACTAATTTATCCCAAATTGTCCCCATTACTGGTTTATCTCAAATCGGGCCGGAATTTTTTTCTAAGTCCGGTAAATCCGGTTCCGGCCGGATTTGAAAATTCAAAATCCGGTGCACCCCTACTAATACAGACACCTCTCTAACTAATATGGACTCCTTTCTTATACGGACACCTCTCTAATATATACAGCTCTCTAATACGGACACCCTTTGAAAAGCAGATTATCTGAAAAGCTACTATGTGTTGTAAACAAATGTAAATAATAACAATAGATATCTCTCTAATATGGACAGCTCGAAATAGAACGTATTATGGCCCATATACACGTAAAAATGCACATTTAAGTTGTTCCAGATCTGAAACACGTTGTAACAACAAGTTTGCTGTGAAGCCGATATCAGGATGTGTTGGTACTGCTTGTTCCCAGCTGTTGTGACAAATCTGGAACAAATTGTTATCACCTTGTTACAAGGTTGATGACGATAACAGACTTGTTACATGTTGTTCCAACAAGACTAATACAGACTGTTCCTAACAAGTTGCTACGCGCTAGTAGTCCTGTTAACAACTTGTTACGTGCAGACGATATCAGAGCTGCTGGAAGAGAAGAACTCGTTGCAAGTCTGTTGGCCTCATAAACCTTGTTACAAGAAGATAACAACTTGTTCCAGACTTGTCAACAAAATGGGAACAAGCAATGCGAACATATTTTGTTCACAAGCTGTCGAGATTTTTACGCATGTACGCACGCAAATATCCAATCGCATGAATTAGGCACAAACAAACATTCGCTAATTTTGTCTCTGATGATTTTTAGTTATCATGTGATAATCTGATTTGTGAAAACGGTGGGTCGTGCATTACAGACTGTCTCACTGGAGAGATGAAATGTTTTTGTACTCCAGGATTCGACGGAGTCAACTGTTCTATCGGCGGTAAGTTTCTCTAAGGACAAGGCAAGCTAGGAAAACCGTTTGCGAAAATTTTGATATTTCGCAGATGCAGATCATCGAGAACTGAACGGAGCCTGTCTACCATCAGCTGGAAGTACATTCCATTACTTAGCCCCGCTGTATTTGAACGTTTTTTTTTAGAAATTCTCTTTTAGGGGCTGTTTACATGAGCCCGGTTTGCGGGACTGGCTCGCTTAAACGGGGCGCCCGGCTTCATAGTAATTTCCAACACAAAGCAATTTTACTTTACATGACAAACCAGGCCAGCCCGTTTAGCTGGGATCCCACTTGACTCAAACGGGGCGCCCGGTCAGCCGGGATGAAATTTCTCCATGTAAAGTATCCAGCCCGGGCAACCCGCGGGCTAGAACAAAAACTTCATTTAAAACAAAAATAAAAGACAGAAACTGATATTTTTCTTGACAAAGTTTTATTTCTTCAATTAATCTTGCCGACAAAGTAGTTTTAATCGATTAAATTTGCCAATAAAGCACAAATTCGACTTCCGTGACAGACGTTACACTGTTAACTCGTAAACAAGTTTTTCCCGCCAATTTTCGTCAGCATGCATTTCAGCCCGGCAAACGTCTCATCCCGGCTAGCCGGGCTCATGTAAACAGCCCCTAAGGCATAGGAAAGGACAGATTTATATTATTATTTTTGAGATCTTGTGCTGTTTGCCTATCACTTTTCGAAATAAACATTGGTTTCAAATTAGGAGCGGTTTGGTTATTAGGATTTCAAAAAGAAAGATAGATTTGTGCGGCACGTTGGCCACGTTTTACAAAGAGGTTTCCAAGAGAGTAGATGTTTCAGTACCCTCGCTCCGGACTTCCGCTTGGAACGGTGCTGTTGGCTTGGGCCGGGACAATGTTTTACCCTTTCATTTCTTTGCCTAAATAACATTGGGAAAATCCGTGAAAAGGCCAATTTTTCTGCAACTACACATGCGAGTCTGTGTTCGCACTGCTTGTCCCAAGTTGTCAACAAGTTTGGAACAAGCTAGCTGTTAATTAACAACTTGTAACAACCTTGTTGATATTATCAGACTTGTTGCAAGGTTTTTCTAACAAGTCAATACAGTCATGATATATAACAATATTGCTACAACCTTGTGTGGTCAACCTTGTAACATTCTTGTTATATCATGACTGTATCAGACTTGTTAGAACCTTGTAACATTTTTGTTATATCATGACTGTATCAGACTTGTTAGAACAGCCTTGTAACAAGTCTGATAATCCCATCAAGCTTGTTACAAGTTGTTAACAGAACAGCTCGTTCCAAACTTGTTACAACTAGGAACAAGCGGTGCGAACACAACTTGTCGACAGCTTGTGAACAGATTTATAACAACTTGTGCTTATATTGTTGTATTAATATGGCGTCAATTCTACAGTATCAGTATCAGTATATAATTGTATTTCGATTGACGCTATTTAACTATTATTTTGTGATTCGCAACCGCCAGATACATTTAAAAAGATTGCTAACTGTGTAAACTGCAAAATAATGCTAAAACAAAGTAATTTTGAGAGGAACGCCAAAAAGGTTTTAGGTTTTGAATACTTTTCACTTGCACTTTTCATTGCAAATACGCGACATTGAGAAAAATCGCCTCTTAATAATCGCGGGAAGTGGGAGGTATATGGTATATGGTTGAAAATGATATTAGCGATTTAATAGACGAGTCAATGGATGATATGGGTTTTTCATTGTTGCACCTAAATTGTCGTAGCCTTATTGGCAATTTTGATAAGTTTAAAGTCTTGACCAGAAATTTGCGTAAATCGTTTTCTATTATCGGAGTATCTGAAACTTGGCTGAATGATGAAACTTCTGATTTAGTAAATTTTTCAGGTTATAATTTCATTTCAAATCATCGCCTGAATAAAGTAGGTGGCGGAGTTGGACTTTATCTACAAAATCATTTTCAATACAAATTGATTCAAGAATGCACAATTTCTAATCCTGAAGTAATTGAGTCTTTGTTCCTTGAAATTGTTAACCCTAATGGGAAAAACATTATTGTCGGTACTATATACCGTTCGCCTAATCAAAATTTAACTCACTTTATGGAGGAATTCAACAAAATTCTTTCCTTTATTTCCAAAGATAACAAACAATGCTATATTATGGGCGATTTCAATTTGGATTTATTCCATTATGATCGCATGCTTTCACTCAAGAATTCATGGATTCTTTGTTCTCCTACATGTTTATTCCTCTTATAAATAAACCTACGCGATTAACTTCACACTCGGCTACACTGATTGATAATATATTCACAAATGGTCCTTCACAAAACACGGTGAATGGAATTATTCTTAATGATATGTCGGATCATTTACCTATATTTGCTTTTTTTAGTTCTGAATTAGTACCACATAAAAAAGAAGTTAAATCCTATAGAGACTATAGCGAACAAAATCTAATCAAACTTCGAACTAGTTTGTCTCTAGTGGATTGGACCAGTGTTGTTGTGGGTCAAGATCCTAATAAACTATTTGACTCTTTCTCGGCAGAATACAATAAGCATTTTGAGGATTGTTTTCCCTTAAAAATAAGTAAACACCCTTCCAAAAAGCCGAAAACGCCCTGGATTACTAAAGGTTTATTGGTTTCCGTTTGAAAAAAGAATAAACTCCATAAGAAATACTTGCGTAATCCAACTTTACAACGCGAGCTTCATTACAAAAGGTATAAAAACAAATTAAATCATCTAATTAGAAATGCTAAGAAAACTTATTATGATAACAAATTTGATCGAGCAAAAAGTGACTTGAAGGAAACTTGGAAATTAATAAACGAGGTTATAAATACTAAAAGCAAGAAGTCATCTTTACCATCGTCATTTAAATCAAATGGTACAGTGATCACTGACCCTCTTGAAATTGCAAATGGATTTTGTAAATATTTTACAAACATTGGCTCATCCTTGGCAAGCAGGATTCTCCCAACAAATTGTGTATTTCGAGATTTCCTTGGACCAAATATAAGTGATACAATATTCCTTAAACCTACTACTGAACATGAGCTAAAAATTATCTCTATGTCATTTAAAGGCGGAAAAGCACCTGGTTATGATCATATACCTATGCATCTTGTAAAAAGTTCGTTTGATATTATTTCGAAACCATTAATGCGTGTAATTAATATATCCCTTGAAAAAGGGATATTTCCAAATAACCTTAAAACGGCAAAAGTAATTCCTCTTTTTAAAGCTGGTGATGTAGATATATTTACGAACTATAGAACTATCTCGATCTTGTCAAGTTTCTCTAAAATTTATGAAAAGGTTATGTATAATCGTTTGCTTAATTTTATAGAAAGATTTGAAATTTTGTATTCTTTTCAGTTTGGTTTTCGTACCAAACATTCAACTAATCATGCCCTCACACATTTAGTAAATAAAATAGCAACTGGAATCGATCAAAACAAAATTTCTATTGGTGTATTTCTAGACTTGTCGAAAGCGTTTGACACACTAAATCACGGTATACTTTTTTCAAAGCTCGAAAACTATGGCATACGCGGAGTCGCGCTAAATTGGATCAAAAGTTATTTTCACAACCGTAAACAATTTGTTCAGTACAACAACGTTACTTCTAGTCAGTTAATTACCCAATGTGGTGTGCCTCAAGGTTCAATTTTGGGCCCTCTCCTTTTTATTTTATATATAAATGACCTTCCGAATGCCTCCCGTATAGTTGAACCTTTGTTATTTGCACATGATACCAGCATCTGTTACTCTCACTCTGACCCTGTGGTACTAGCTGCAGTGTTAAACGAAGCATTACAAAGCATCGGTTCTTGGATGAGAGCAAATAAACTCTCTGTTAATATTGACAAAACAGACTATGTTATTTTCCATTCCAGGCATAAGAAAGTCTCTCATGATATATCTCTCTCTTTCGATGACAAATGTATTACTCGTAAACCAAAGGTTAAATTTCTGGGGGTTTTCTGGATGAGAATCTCACCTGGAAACCTCACATTAGTCATGTCTGTAAAAAGATTTCTAAGTCTATCGGCATAATTTATCGAGCTCGTTTTTACTTGTTAGCTAGTACTAAATTGTCATTGTACTATACGTTAATCTACCCATACCTTACCTATTGTAACACTGCTTGGTCCTCCACCTATGTTTCCAATTTAAGTCGCATATTTCTATTACAGAAACGAATTGTCAGAGTACTGACCAATTCTAATTACCGGGCGCATACTGCTCCACTATTTAGTAAATTAAAAATACTCAATATATATCAGCTTAATTCCTTCCATATTGGTAAATTTATGTTTTCTTACCACAATCAGCTATTACCACCTTCTTTTCTCAATCTGTTTATTACCAACAATGAAATCCATGATTACAACACCAGAAATGCGAGTTCATACCGAGCTCATGCATGTAGAACAAATGTAATGCAGTTTACCATCCTATTTCAAGGACCCAAATTGTGGAATTCTCTCCCAGAGTCCGTCAAAAGTGCACAGACTATCAATTGCTTCAGGAATAGAATTTTGAAATACTTGCTAGATGCCTAATTACGTTTTTCTTGACCTCTCCTAACTAATCATTTTTCTGATCTATATTTTCTGTTACTACTGCTCCAAGGAGACATCCTATTTACAAGCCCTATGGTTTCCGGATGCCTCCTTGCCACCGATATCTATTTTATGGTGTATACATATTGACTATTTAAAATTAACTATATTATTATCATAAAATAACTTGTATATAACTGATATCTGTGGCAAATTAAATTATCTCTATCTCTATCTCTATCTCTACTGCGGCGAGATGTACAAGTTTTGGACCATATTTTAACAATGGAAATCAAAACCCATTTTATATTGAACTTACCCGGACCGAAAATTACTACGGCGAACGTCTGCGCAACCAGGCCTCCTTTACCGTTGGATTTACAGGGGGGGAGGATGCCACTAATATACTCACGATAATATTTCGAATTAAAGTATCATATTCTACCATACTTTCCAACAAAGAGCCGCTGTATATTACTTCTTCCTTAAATTTCTTCAATCTCCGTCGTTTAATTTTTTTTCTTCGACAACATCTCGAGTTTTATACAGTATCCGATCGATCGAAGGAGTTTTTATTTTGAATGTCAAATTTCAAATAATGTAAACAGTCGCTACGCGGCCGCGATTGGCTGGCTGTTACCGGAAATATCTGCCCCCCCCCCTGTAAATCCAACGGTAAAGGAGGCCTGGTTGCGCAGACGTTCGCCGTAGTAATTTTCGGTCCGGGTAAGTTCAATATAAAATGGGTTTTGATTTCCATTGTTAAAATATGGTCCAAAACTTGTACATCTCGCCGCAGTACCTCCGTATTTTCGAAGAACGGCATTTGTTGTATATGCTGGCGAATTTGTTTGGAGAATAAAGCGATTTGAGTGTGAAAATTTTCGATTCGAAGTGCTGTGCCGTCGTATCGACGATCGGGAATCGTTAGCCTTTATCATGTTTCGTGTATACTAGTAACATCGAGTACAAAGTCTTGGAAAATATTAGTCCAACAAAGGAGGAATAAAAGGAGAACACACACTATCAAATAGGCAAGTCAATTTCATTTTAAAATTTATATTTTACGACATATTTTTACTATAATATACATTAATATAATATAAATTCATACTATATAAGAGGGTCTAGATGGGGTGGTGCCCAAAACAGTAAACATTTGATTTTTTAGTAATTTAACAGTAACAGTAAAAAATTTCACATAATAGTAAAATTTTGCTAATTTCATGAAGACGTAAAAAAGAACTTAATTATATGTAGGAAGCAAATGCACAGTCGTCTAAGTCTCTAAGACCATCAAAGACATATTTTGCATATTTTGTAATTGGCACACCAGGCCCATATGCGCATGTGTTGGCCTGCATGAAGGCAAAGATGCAGGTGCTGGGCAAGGTGACAAGAGATGTAAAAGCTATAAAGATCTGTAAGACCTGTAAACACACTCTGACATCGCTTTTAATATAGTTTCGTATTCTTTTGTCTGAAATTTAGTAGTTTAAAGCCCTTTTTGAAATGCATTAGACTTTTTATAGTAATTACAACACTTAACTGCGAAGTCTTCCATGACAGTAAACAACAAAATATTTAGCGTTTCAACATTAAACACTATAGAATATGGGCCGTCAACACTTAACATTAAACCCCATCTAGACCCTCATATAAAGTCTATACTGACCCTTGCGAGATTGGGCCGGCTGTGGTTGAAGGAAATTATAAGGAAATTCGAATCTGAAGGAAATTTGAAGGAAATTTCGGAAGATTGAAGGAAATGTGAAGGAAATTGCCTTATTTGTAAAAAATCCTAAGAATACGGCAATTTCCAAGGAAATGTGCTTCAAAATGTGCTGAAAATCCTGTCCTGCGAGATGTAAAATCTGAAAATTTTCCAGACTCCCCGGCTTATTCTCCTTTGTGTTCATCTACGTAAACTCTTTGTCTCTCTCCTTTGATAATTCAGCCGCTGTAACGTCTATGTTCCTTCTCGCACAAGAAATACCCCGTTATTCGTCGGATAAATAACTATAAAATCAGTTTTAAATTAGTTAAAATTGAATAATTTTTATTGCAAGGAAATTTTTCCAAAAAGAAGGAAATTTTCAAGGTTTTGAAGGAAATTATGTTTTTTGAGAATGGAAGCACTGCTGATATAGATAATGGCGTGCTGTTCAGGTTACAGCACAAACAGTGATTCCACTTTCAAGGAAATTTCCTTTTTCAAGGAAATTTTGACCGAAAAAAGACGTTTCAAGGAAAAAAAAGGAATCAAGGAAATCTAAGGAATTTTTGAAAATTCTAAGGAAATTTAAGGAATTTTTGAATCAACTAATTGAACTGAAATGTTTTGAAGATTAACCTTTCATTAATTTTAAATTATATTACTTTCCTTCGCTCATAACCAATATGTCTGTGTACAAAATAAAAAAACCTCTTTCGGATCCTGTGACCGAGTCAGTTGAATCTAAAATTATTAATGAAAACACAACCTGAATTTTAGGCAGGTAGCGTGCTGCGTGCAGGCCACCACGTGTTAGCTGCACAGGTTGGCTGTCATGTACCCTGGATTCCAGAGCCTTCGACAGTAAATAATAAATTGAAACGTCGCGAAGGCTCTGGTTCAACTGGAAGATTCTTTGATTAAACCGCGCCAATCACAAAACAGAATTAGTGGTTTTAGTACAGAATCTGTACTAAAAAACACTAATTCTGTTTTGTGATTGGCGCGGTTTAATCAAAGAGTCTTCCCGTTGAACCAGAACCTTCGCGACGTAACCGATGTTTCAATTTATTATTTACTGTCGAAGGCTCTGGAATCCAGGGTAGCTGTCATGCGAATTTATATGATTTTATTTGTCATATGAATTTGTTGACACAGTTAACGTTGAGAACAATATTAAAACCCTGGTATTTTACATTTTAAAGCTTTCAAAATTGTTGTGTAAAGACTTTGTTTTTAAGAGTTGTACGAAAGAAATGTACCATTCTGTTTCTGTCTTACTTTATATAAGTATTAATGATTCTAATTGCCGAAATATACTTCGGTTAATCAAGGAAATTTCAAGGAAATTACATCCTATTTCAAGGAAATTCAAGGAAATTTTAAAGCAAAATCAAGGAAATTTCAATGATGCGTTGTGGAAACACTGAGCACAAATCGCTTCCAAATTACTGTGGATAGCAACTTTCTTTGTCCAATCTGTGCAGAAGTTTTAAAAGATCCTGTTCAATGTCAAAATCAACATTATTTCTGCAAAAGCTGCATAAAGAAACACCTTGAAAAGAATGCGAAATCATGCCCTATTTGTGTGCAAGATCTGAGCGAGGAAACATTGGCTCAGCCTCCTAGGATTCTTACAGATTATTTGAATGGTCTTATGATTAGCTGCGATCACTCGGAAAGAGGTTGTACTGAGGTGCTACCAGTTTCAAGACTACAAGCACATGTTCCTGAGTGTAACTACCGTCCCATTGTTTGTACAAATGAGAAATGTGGACAAACATTCAACCAAGAAGATCTGACTGAACACGTGATCAATGCATGTGAGTACAGACTGGTATATTGCCCTGACTGTGAGGATGAAATGATTTATAAGAAATTCAGTAAGCATGCATGTGTACTTAGTAAGGATCTCAACAAATTGGGACTAGAATGGGCAGAAATAAAGAATGTTTGGGAGAAATTTGCAATTCCCAGAAAGAAGTATTGAATGCATTACAGAGAATAGGAGGTGATAAAAAAACATAGCAACATCATCGCAAGTACCCTCAGTTAAGGTCGAAGCTAATGTCATGGTTATTGGTGGCCAGAATGAGGGGGTTAACTTGAGCTCTGCTGAGGTTTTGTATCCAGGCTCTCAGACGTGGACAGTGTTGCAATCCATGCAAGAATCACGTGGTTCTGCGGCATCAGTATTGTATGGAAATGATGTCATTATCAGTGGAGGACGGTCCAATGAAGGTTGTAGTGATACAATAGAAAGATTATCATTGGTCTGCAAGCCATTCAAGTGGATTCCTTTCCCAGCTGTGAAATTGCCTATGAAGATTTGTGGACATAAAGTTGTTCTTATTAATAACTGTCTTTATTTGGTTGGTGGATACGATGGGGAGAATTCGTACAAAACCATTTACAGTATCTTACTTCAACCCCCATACACCATAGAAATGAAGTGTGAAATGCCACAGCCAATCTGTTTTCATGGTTTGCAAGCTTTTGAAGAATCCCTGTTCATATTTGGGGGATCAACATCAAGTTCCATAGCAAAAGTTGCCACTACTGTGTTATCATATGATACAGTAAATGATAAATTCACAGAAATGAGTCCTTTGCCATTTGCATGTGGTGATGTAGCTTCTGTAAGATGGAAAAACAATGTGATCATACTTGGAGGCACAGCTAATAATGGCATGTCATTAAACACAGTTATTTTGTACAATGTCAAAGGAAACACTCTTAAAATGTTGCCGTCAATGAGGTATGCAAGGTCGTCATGTGCAGCGACAGTTGCTGGTAACAAAGTTATTGTGATGGGAGGTTATGATCGCTTTGAAAAGAAAAGTCTTGATTCTGTGGAATGTTTTGACCTTGATCGCCAAGTGTGGGAAGAACTTCCAGTGATGAATGAAGCCCGAAGTGAGGCCACTGCTGTGGTCTGTGCTGGACTATTTTAGTGTCGATTTTTACAGCCATTTCTTGAGAAGTAAGTTTTCATTCCCAGCAAGCAAATTTGGGAATTGTCTATTGGCTGATTGAAATCGTAGTATGAAATTTTTAGTGAAACTTGCATGCAACTATACCACAAATGGGTCGTTCCAGAAAAGATCCATACTACCCCCACAGAGGAAATTGGAAGTTAACCCCCCTACCCCCTTCAGATGTCCTAATACATTTACTATTATCAGAAACAATTTTTTCTCCCCTCCCCCTCCGGACGGCAGAAATTTCCTCCATGGGGGGAGTGTGAATCTTTTCTGGAATGACCCAATATGCATGATAACCTCGTTCCCAGGCTCTTTGCTCTTGGGAAGCAAAGACCCTGGTCGGAGCTGGTCACGTGACCCATTGAAAATTGATAGCCCAAGAGGGGGATGGAAAAGTCTCATATTACATGTTTCCACTTCCGCACTTCGATTGCAAGGAGTGGCCGTTCTGTACAATCATTAATTCATCTTCAAGTATCATATATCCCTCAAACTACTTGCTAAATTGGTTTCTGTTTGCTTTTAAATTATACAAACATGCTAAAATGCAGATTCTTATAGCAACAGAAAATTCAGGAAATCAAGCAACGAGAACGTATGACTGTACGCTTTGAAATATTTTTATTTTCTCGCGGGGTTCGCCGGTTCGGGCGTAGTTTTATTTCACGCATACGTTTCTGTTCTGGCTCTGATATATTAATAATATGCTTATAATATGCCAATGAATTGTTCTGATATGGACATGGTATAAATTTTGTTAAACAGATGTCTCAAAAGCGACTGTTTATAGGTCGTAGAATTAGCGCCTTGCCGGTCTTAAACGTGACACATTTGGACACAAGCCAAATACACATTGAATGTCCATTCTATTGATTCTAAAACTGTTTACAGACATATTGCTCTAGATTTTTTTTTAAAAGGTTATCATCGTTTATATTAAACACCAGGAAGACAAAATATAACGTACAAAATTGTTTGAAATCGACAGTGCACAGCTGACATACGACAATTCAAAACTGCATGAATTTCCTTCTTTGTCTGCACGAGTACCTGTCTGTTGAAGCCTGAAATATTGCACAGCATCTCCTATAAATTCTATCGCCATTTACCCTCTCCCCTTAAATGCAAAGGAATGCCAGCCGAAAAGGTTTAGCAAAGTATTTTTTTATTGTATCTGGTATAAAGTCTCCTACGTTTTATCAGGGATATACATAATTCATAAACTGTATATGCACACGAAGTCTCGCTTATATTACTGAGTTTTACTGTAACAAACCTTTAAAGTTTCCATTGATAGATAGGTTGTTTGCCTCCAGTATTGTTTGGTAAAATAGACTAAACTTCTAGAATGTCGATTACAGTATACGATAAAGATTAAAGTTGATTTAAATATTGATAACTCACAGCGGCATTAATCCATTATACAAGTCTAAAGAAGCTGGATTATTCTTCAATAAAGCCTTCAATGGACAATGCCAATGTCAATGAAAGGTCTAATATTATACATGTTGCAAATTACTGTATATACAAAATATGAAATAATTTATATAAAGTACAATACCAGTGTCTGGTGCATATTTATTATCGTCCTAGATATTCAAGTTGTACCGCACGCACGGCCAGGGTGGAAAGTTTGTAGGTTGCGCCGAAGATCTTCGGCGTGGAAAATTCATAAATTTGCTCCTTTTTGGCGCAGAATTATGGGAAAATGAACTGGTGTGGCGCACTGGCGTACAAAAATTTATTTATTTGTGCACACTACAACATTCTCAACCATTTCTGTTTGTATTTCAGCCATGTAATAACTGGAATTTGATTGAGCACTGACTGACCGTATTTCAAAAGTTTAGTATCTGTTCTGTCTCGGCTCTAAAAGTGTTGACATTGCAACTCGGCGGCGCATGTGAATATGTTTAAAACAGGATTTGTGCAGCACTGCAGCCACTGGCGCATGTTACTGAACCTTAATCAAATCTTCGGCGCACAAAAAACAAACTTTCCACCCTGGACGCACGGAAACGCACGGAGGAGTCTTGGCGTTTGTGTGATAACAGATAGCTAGCTACACTTCGACATTATCTTTCTTGATCGTTGAGTTTCAGCAATGTAAATGAAATGAATTTTATAGCCAGTCCATAACGGTTTTTAATCCTGTGCTTTTACAGTCAAAATAGCACTATTGTTTACACATGTTGGCAATGTTTGGGAAATCAAAGGATCCCGTTATAAAATAAATCTTTTGTTTTGAATATCGGACAGGATACACTTCAACTATAAAGAATATATCGTTCGTTTAATACCGTTTGATCGATCAGTCTGTGTAGAAGATACTGATGTATGTTTCTACGGCGATACGTGCTCAACTTTGCAAGCCAGGCGCGTGTGGAGTGTTTTCCTTGCAAGTGAAATATGATCCAGCTTCTCGCTTGAAATGTAACGCAGGAAGTCAGCAGGAAGTCTTGTCATGATCGGTACGAATTTAGAACAGTTCCTTTCACAATCTCTTGCTGCAAATTACATTTTTATCACCCAAAATTATAACACATAAAGTTGCAATTTTCTAAACGCAACAAACAGACTACTCTACTACCCCTCCCTGAGATCAAATTCAATTTACCCCCAAAATCTGGGGGTTCACGTGACCAGCTCCGACCAGGGTCTTTGCTTCCCAAGAGCAAAGAGCCTGGGAACGAGGTTGTATGCATGAGCCTACACACAGGAGGGCTTAATAATTATGGGGGAGGGGTTTATGTAGTGACAGGATTTGATGTTTAATTTAATAGTAATAATATTTATTGTATGTGTAAACTATACCGTAAACAAAAAGTAATACAAACACACAACCTTGTACCCAGGACAAACATACAGTGTATAATCTATACATTACAATACTGTAATCTTCTGTAATTTATATTGTCACTCGTCTGAGCTGTTGGAATCGCTGTCTCTGTGCTAATTAACTAACAGGCTTTATAGACATGGAGGGGCTTACATTCGGAATGGCCTGAGTGTTAGTGGGCTTATACACAGGGGGCTTATACCGGGAGGGAGGGGCCAGGGGGTTATATTCAGAGGTTTACGGTATATTACTATCCAACGTTTCATATATCCTAGCTGAATCATACTGACATCACCTTGGCCATCCTTTTTGTTGGGCTTTGTAGCCAAAGTGAAATAATTTCCAGAAGGGTATATTCTGTATGCATTGCAAGAATATACACTATGTGCAGGATTTTAGAAACTTTATATCCAGGCCTAAAGGCGGTTTTCCAGTCCTCGCACGAAGCTCCTGCGAGTGCTTGCATCTAATTAAAATTAACTCTTAAGCATTGTGATTGGATGAAAGTGTTCATGCATCACTCGCAGCGAGCTGCAAGGAGCTTCGCACGAGGACTGGAAATTTAAGGCAGTTAATCATTAATAGGATTGATAAACAAATACTAGCCAACACAAACCCTTAATATTGTGTGGCCAAACTTAGCCTGCTCGCAGCCCGAAATTGAATAAAATTCGGGCTGCAATATTTTCCCAGTCCCACCAACTATCGTCATAGCAGGAAACAAAGCAGCATAAAATATAAAAGTGTAAAGCTTTGTACCTTTTGTATCAGTACTAGAATTGCAGCGAAACCAACGGCGGTGCGACCTCTTGCCTCTTCAAGTTTTATATTAAATTGACGACTTCGCCTTCACTTTTCCACTCGATTCATCGCCTTGGCTAGCCATATTCTTTAAATTTCAACCTACCACAAGCAAACACATGTGAATAATATATATTTACTTAAATATTTTCACTATTAAATTTAAAAACAAGGCGCAAATATGAATTTGTTTGAGCCGTCTCGCACTGTCGCATATGTCTCGAACTCGCGGCCCGCGAGGCCTAGAGGCCGTAGGCCTTGACCGATTGTGCTCGTAAAATCCCAAGAAGTTGCCAGTTAAAATGGCAAAAGTTGCTAAAATGTTGCCAATAATACAAAAAGTTGCTACCTAAACTTCAAAAGTTGCACCTACTTGTTACCCAAATTTCACGTTATTTTCAGGCATACTTAATTAAAAGCGTCTATATTTTTAAATAATTGCCAAATAATACCTCTCAAGAGTCAAGCTAACTTTCTTGAAATTTGAACACGAAAAAGTTTTTAATAAATCGTTCGCATCAACATATTTAAAAAAAAAAAAACTTTTACTTTTAAACAATAACTGTAACATTCGCTGTCTGTTCCTGATAAGTCAGACGAATGTCTAGGTCTTCTGATTCGGCCATGCGTCTAATTAATTAGCATTTTGTTTTTATATTTGAACAAATGCACAGGGAACCCAAGTATGTAATACTAAGTTAGGGCCATCAGCCGCCACACCAACCTCGTTCCCATGCTCTTTCCTCTAAAGAGCCTGGGAACGAGGTTGCCGCAACACGCGGTCGTAACGTGAGGGGGTCCTGTGGATAATCATCATGAAATAAACATTAGAAAGTGTTTTTATTATCAAAAATTTTGATTTGGGCTTAATTTTGCTAAAATTTGCTCAAAAATTGCTCTGAAAAGCAAATGTTGCTTGAAGTGAAAAAAGTTGTTCCGGAAGCAAAAGGTTGCTAAAAAGTTGCCAAGCACAATCGGTCAAGGCCTACTCGCGGGACAAGCGCGATATTTTCCATATATGAGATATATTATGGCTCAGTGGGCATGACACTACCTAACCCACGAACAGGCATACTCTGGGAACGAGATAGCAGCTGGCAGCAATAACAAAACAAAAGTCATACAAAGTTGACATTTTGCTGAACAATTAACAATTATTCGCCGAAGGCGAGGTGATTATCGGAGAATATTCGCCGAGACGAAGTCGAGGTGAATATTTATCACTTATTTACTGAGACCGAGGGAAACAGTGTGTTTTGTGGACCCGAGACCGTCGATGTTTCCCGAGGCGAAGCCTTCGCCTCGGGAAACATCGACGGTCAAGGGTCCACAAAACATACTGCTTTCCCGATGTCTCAGTAAATAAGTGTTTTATTATATATCAATAGTCAAAGAAACAACAAATTAAAGAACAAATGAACGTAAATACATGAAATGTTTTATTGTTAAAACGTTATATTAAATACCGGCTGCACTGAAGTTACTTAAAGCGAAAGTTTTAATTACGTACTAGGCATGTCCAAAGGTCGCATCTTCACGTGATGGCGCACGTGATTTTTTTTGTTATTCGCCGGTCGATAACGTAACAAGGGCAAATAATGTTAACCAATCAGCGCGTTTGTTTACATTTTGTGCGATTGACCAATCAGAATGCCTGAAATTCACAACATGTAAACAAAAGGAGTGAGAAAATAACACCTTGTTCTAAGTCCTCGGTGACATTCGTTATTCAAATTTGCACTCTAAAACTGACGAAGTATTATAAAGCGGACTATTTTCCCCATTTTCCTCGGGGGGATTTTTTAATTTCGATCTATAACGCAAAATATCAATGTTTATAAAACCCTGTTTTTACGCACTTAAACTAGCTTGGTCGAAGCATGAAATATACCGAATAGAACCGATTATCTTACTAATTTTTTAGTTTTGAGCTATTTCAATGTAGGCTTGTATTTTATCTCACTTCCTTTTCGCCGGAAATATGTCAGAGAGAAAGAGACTCAATCATATCCGGTTTTAATACTGTTATTCTGTTGTCGGCTCTGCCCGCTCTGGCGTTCGCCAATGGCGAATTCTTTCAATTAACGTGTCAATGTTGACACTTTCGTTTTGCTCGTCGCCCTGTTGATCGTCTTCGTCGTCATCGTCGTCGGATAAATCGTCCTCCTCGTCGCTTTCTTCACCAGCAGCAGAGGGCACGGACACGTGC
The DNA here is from genome assembly GCA_902702795.2 of Paramuricea clavata. Taxonomy (NCBI): domain Eukaryota; kingdom Metazoa; phylum Cnidaria; class Anthozoa; order Malacalcyonacea; family Plexauridae; genus Paramuricea; species Paramuricea clavata. The sequence continues at coordinate 43,833 of CACRXK020000497.1, forward strand.
ACATTTGAAACGGAATTGTTTGCTGTTTGACCGAGGTCTTCAACTGTTTTCGATATTACTGTTCGACAAATCGGGCAATCGCTGATGTCTGGGAGGATGCAGACAATGTGGAACGAATGTCCACATCCACGAAAAACATTCCACATGGAGCTTTCTTTTTGGCAGTCAATCAAATCACATTTTCTATAATTATAGAAATTTTAAAGTAAGATTCACATTTTATTTTGTGTAATATCAGTTTAATATACATACTATAGTCTATAAATACCTATTATGTAATACTGTTTATATATTTACATGACCTAATGACCAGTGCACTGCAGTGGAAACTTTCCTGCCCTTGAAATCTCTCCGTTTGGGCAACCCTGCATTGAATATATTAATTTGTTAAATTCAGATTAAACACAACGTCCCTAAATTGTTTAATTTGAACAGTTTGTATGTGTGCCATTTAGCTTGTCTCTAAACCACAAAATTTAATTAGAGTATGCATGTGTTTATGGCTTGTTCTAGTTAGAATGACATTTAAACCAAAATATTACTTTAATGCAGGAAATTTTGAAATGCCGGGCAGTTGTTCAGTTTACCTGGCTGGGTTTGGTTGGGTTTGCACAGACATGAATCCTAGAGGTAGCACTTGATTGGTGACAATTTTTTGACCAAAAAGGTTGGGAAGTTTCCACTTGCTGGTATGTTTTGGTTGCCGGGGAGCCCGAGGTTGTTGAACTGCTTTGTGGGGATTGGTATAGAGGGTCTCAAACTTAGTAGTGAGAAATTCGGCTGCTTTTGCTTTCAACTTATCGATACGTTTTGAACTAAAATTGAACTTTCTAGGTGGAACAAATACAGCCTGGAAGGAATTTAAATCGTGTTTACAGGCATCAATTTCCTTGGCCTTGCGTGCAATTTGATCTGCAGAATCAGTCTCTTTTGTTCTTTGTCGTAACACCGAGTGAAAATTCTCCACAGGATACTCATCAAAGGCCACCAAGTGTTGACGTAGGGTTTCAAACATGGATGGGCTCTTTTCTTGCCAGTGGAGGAATGTGGAAAGTGTTACCAGTAGTGCTTTGTTGTAGTGACGACGGCGGAATACAACAAACATAACCCAACAGTGGAACATTGATTGGCAAAAAAGTTCATACTTGTTGCACTTGAAGACTATGGAATAAATACTCAATACCAATGGAATGTAGTTGTCAAGAAGGTTTACCAGTGTGAGGAACTCAATGTCTTTGCACTTGTAAAAGACAGACAAAATCATATCTCTCACTAGTGTCCACCCTCCATATATTACTTCCAGCAGTAAAGATACTCGCCAAGGCTTTGGTTTTTTGGCCAGCTTTGCTTTTTTTCCAAAAAGAAAGGCATAGAGATCAGCGAATACTTCATGGAATAGTAACAATACACACTCTCTGGCATTCAATGAAATGTGTAATGGACCAATCAAGGGTATTACATTCTTCAGGGTTGCAGGTACTGTTGGAGCATTAGAATATACCAGCTGTCGAATAAAAAATTGCATTGGCCAGTCACCAATAAAAGGGGCAATAAATTGACTCAGGTACTTGTTCAGACCACTTGACAAGACTTTGTTTACTGCAGTGAGGACATCATCCAATGATTTCAAAGGCAGCTCAATACTATCAACAAGTTTTGTGTTTTTCATAGATCTCATTTGCTGAATTTCAGTTTGCTGATAGTCATGAACCAATAATCTGTGTCTTTCTGCTTCCGGATCAAAATATTTTGATACTACCCAGTCTGGCATATTTTCTGCATATGTCTTAGACAACTTGGACATGCTGCAGGCAATGAATCTTTTGACACTAGGGATTTCAACAGGGTACTGAGGCAATAAATTAACTCCATGGTTGGAAACAGCTTTAACTTCTGGGAAAACCTTTAAAAGCAAAGTTGCCATGTGGATGGCTTGGGTTTGTGTCTTTTCCTCATGTCTATGTTTTGTATGAATGTTGTAGTAATCATCAATTAGGAATAAGATGAAGTGGTTATTTTCAATTGCAGATTCTATAAAGGTGAGGACATGGTCTGAGTGTGAAAACGAAGATGATTTTGTTGAAGCTCTGATCGTTTGTGGGTGTGCAGCAATGCCAAGATTTCTGAGGGATTCAATTACTTCATTACTTATGCCAAACTGCTGTAGGATTCTGGACAAAGCAACTTGAAATAAATTGCACTTTTGAGATTGTGAGTACATCATTATATAAATGATAACCATTGCACGTATACCGCTTAGGTGTTTACGTTCGTCTGACATTCGCTCACTACATATAGCATCTTTTATACAATGGTAGAGGTTCTCAGCACCAGCATCTATGCATAACTTCTCAAATGCATTGGGGTCCATTTCTGGTTGAGTCATGTTAGAAACGAATGATCTGATTTTGAGAAGATCATTCTGGAAATTTGAGCAAAAGGAAGCTTTCTTTAGCAGTGACTCGTACTCATCATTTGAAAGATAAATACCATTTGTTGTCTGACACTCTTTTTCTGCCACAGTGCTAGTAGTGCCAGAGATGTCTTGACTTTCGTCCCAATGGCCAACTGTTTGCTCTGGAGAACTCAAAGTTATTGTGGTGGCATTACTTGATTGAGTATTAGTTAGCTGTTCTAGTTGATCTGATGATACAGGTGAACTCATTGTAACTGTTGAAGTCTCGTCTACTGGGTTTTCATCTTCCTCAGCATCTAAGACTACTTCAGGTGTTTGGTTTGCTACTATGTCTCCAGTGGAATTTTCCAATATCTGCAGCTATGGCAAATATGGATTAATTACAATCAATGACAGAAAGAGGATGACAACCAGGTAATTTACTCATTCAATCACATTTTATATTGATTTGAACCATTAGGCCTAAAAAAGAAATACCTGTGGTTCCGGTTTCATATCGTGAAAAAATTAGAGTCGGTAGGTCGGAAATAATTTTTTTTTTTGAATATTTTTTCATGGTTTTGCTGGTTTTTTGCTGGGCGATTTGCAGTAGAGTCCCAACATCAAATATCATCATTATTAACTAGAGGTTGCAGCCCGCAACCACCTGGAGAAAATAGGGTCGCACGGTCAATCGCGTTGAAAAAATAATAGAGTCGGCAGGAAAAAAAATAGGGTCGGTCGGGAACCGGAACCACAGGTATTTTTTTTACGCCTTAACTGGATGATACGCTAATGGGTAGTACTTTTTTACTAACAGGTAAAATTGTTTGGCCAGTGTAGGACAGGATAAGTAGTCATATCTGGGCACATGTATTACATGTAAGTAGGCTTATCTACTAGGCACATATCAAGTAAAGGGGTTAATCTATTAAGTGGTGTTATGTGTCCTGATTGATACATTTGGTTTTAGCTCCCCAATTTTACTTGTATGTATCGGAGGAGTGCCAATATTATCTATTAGTCGAAATTTAGTATTGGCACATATGGGTGACAATCTGAGAATTTCAAGGCTGTGTGACAAACTGAACACAATTTATGCACCTGTAAAAATACTACAAAAATATCTCCTGAATAAATCTTTAGATGTCTCCATTGAAATGGTATCAGCACCCAACGCTCCTTACAGGGCGGCCGCCAAGAGGGGGGACAGGGGGGGGAATTGCCCCAGGCCCCCAGCTTACACAGTAATAGGGCCCCAACTTGACAGCAAAAGCCTAAAATTGAGTAGGTTCTTTAATTTGGTCAGCACATTTTTGCAGTCTACAGTAGCTAAGGTCTATAGTTGGGTGACTGACTTGGGTTCAGATTAAAAATAATGATGTCATGGGCCCCGGAGAAGATTTTCTCCGGGCAATGCGAATTCTCTCAGCGGCCCTGGTTCCTTAATTAACCCCCTCCAATCAATTCAATGCACACTCACCATCCTCTATCAAGAACCAGCCCACATTTGGTTGGATTAGGTTTGCATACTTTAATTGTATCATACTTGAACAAAATTGTTTAATTCTATAGAGAAATAAAACCGAGTACTTTCTTTACACCCCCCCCCTCCCTTCAATGGTGTCACAAAAGGCCCTCAGGAGGGTTAGTGGAGAGATTGCATTTTTTCCCACCACCACCTATAGTCCCCTCTTGAGGCATGTTGTGTCTTCAATCTCAAACTGTAAGTTACCAGCTAAGAATATGGTCAAACACACTACTGGCCTTGTTCTCCTAGCTTACCTGCCTCTGTACTTTATCTTTTAGCTGATCATTCTGGCCCTTTGGAAGCAGCTTAGTGAATCTACGCTTATTAAAACATTCATGAAGACATGTTGTACAAAGGTTTTTTATGCCATGGGCCGATTTTTTACCCGTTTCCTCTTCGACGTACTGCTCGAAAACAGTTGTTATCGTGACCAAACCACGACCTCGGAGATTAACAATCTTTTTCCCTTCATCTTTTGACCAGTTTTCATGAAAGGGGTTGTTGCACGACCTTTGAAATTTAGGCATGTTCGTAATTTTACAGTAATACTACCAGTTTTAATTTGAGAAGGAAAAAAAGAACACTTTTTTGCGAAAAAGGCGCGAATTTTCCCGCCATAAACGATGTAAAATTATGTTCGATTTGTATATAGAAATCTATTTGTAAAAATCCCGTGTGAAATTTTCACGCAAAACTGTATTTAACTTAAACGTATCTACCGTTGCATCCTTTGACAACATTTATATGTGTAATTGCTACAAACACGTCTTATTAAGTACAGATAATCGGTTCTATTCGGTATATTTCATGCTTCGGCCAAGCTAGTCAAGCTAGTTTAAGTGCGTAAAAACAGGGTTTTATAAACATTGATATTTTGCGTTATAGATCGAAATTAAAAAATCCCCCCGAGGAAAATGGGGAAAATAGTCCGCTTTATAATACTTCGTCAGTTTTAGAGTGAAAATTTGAATAACGAATGTCACCGAGGACTTAGAACAAGGTGTTATTTTCTCACTCCTTTTGTTTACATGTTGTGAATTTCAGGCATTCTGATTGGTCAATCGCACAAAATGTAAACAAACGCGCTGATTGGTTAACATTATTTGCCCTTGTTAGACAATCCTAGAACCTTTAAATCGGTGTGCGTCAAATGCCACTCTACCCGTTCTATTCAAAATTTATCTTTCAGGTCATGTCACGGTTGACAGTTTGGCGAAAGCCAATTAATGTTTTTGTGCATGTATAGTAATTTGTATTTTTTGTCGGGACCCCGTTATTGGAGTTTATCTCTGTGGTCAGTCCCAGCCAATGCACTCGTAGATATTTGAATAAGTTTAATATTTGTTTGGTGCGGCGAATCTTGTAAAATAAAAATAAAAATGAACACGAACGCCATGCCTCTGGCTCCAGATTCAATCTGAAACTGGAGCTGCGAATCTGAAACTGGAGCTGACTGGCCTCTCGTGTGTCCTACAGTGATTCTAAATCATAGTAATACAGTTTGAATAATTTAGTAAAGTATTAAGATCACGCACTAATTCATTAATTCTATGAGGATTTTGTTGTCGAGCGAAAAGTCTATATACATTCATTGGTCGCTGCCTCGCTGGCCAGGGGTAGTCTGCGAACCCAGACGTCATTTCCCACGCTCATTCTTCGCTTGGAAATAACGTCTGCGGAAACGAGCGGGAATTCGATTTCCGTGACGTATGTCTATTGTCTGTGTTAGCCAATTAAAACGCGCTTGGAAGTGCGCAAACGCGTGTACAACGCGTGTAGGACCACACGAACGGAGCCGCGTTTTTTATTATAAAAATATAAATTAATTGTAATTTTATTCTGAAAATATGGACGAAACTTCGAAAAAGTATACCCACAATACAAAGTTCTACTGTATCAATGACAATGTGTATTAATTAAAGAAGACACCTCTCAGTTGGAAAATATGATGTGTGTTTTGGAAAATATAATTGTTTTAGAAGTTATTTGAATTTATTGAATATTTTCAACTTCAATACTGGGCGACGCCGAAGGGGTTGTCTATACGTATGTCGACCATGAGAAAGTCGCATAGGATGTTATCAATAAAAATATGGTGAGGAAAATTACTATGATATATCATACTGGAGTTTCAAAGTGTTGTTCTCGGTCCAACAACAAGGCTATAAACTTTCACAGCTCGTTCGACAGATTGTGATTTGAACTAGTCTGTGAAGAATATAATTTTCTACGCAATTCATTTTATACATTAGTGCGTTATTAAAATACTGTATTAGTGCGTTATTAAAATACTGTATGAATGAACGTGCAGACATGGACAAAGTCATGTAATCTTTGTATGTGTCAGTCCTATTCTGTTCCAATTATATTACAGTTCATTAAAAGTACGGCCGGCCAAAATAATGTATAGGACACTTTGTTTATGTCTATAACGCTCTGCAGCAAGATTATACGGCAACAATCAATAATTTCATGCATTCATTGCATTGGGAACAGTCTGGTCGTGAACTTGTTGTAAAACCTGTCACAGTAGCGAAACTATTCGCAAATATGTACAGTTTAAACGTTTTGATTGTTCAAATTCACTTTAGTTAAATAATAATATATGTACGTACATTAGCATGCAGTGTGTTTTCTAACTAAGTAGTTTGTGATTGTATTTACATACATACTGTTTAGTACTATATATTATAGTAGCAGTTTCATACTATATATAGTAGCAGTAGTCCTATATATTATAGTAGCACTTTTGTTGCAATAAATACGGGAGAGAAATTCAAATTATTAAATACTTTCCCAAAAAAACATGATCGCCAGAACTCAGAAGTAAATGTATTTTGTTTATAACTTCAGGTCTGAAATTAAGATTGATATCGGTACTGTATGATCAATAGACAATCGGTTACATTATTTTACCGTATTATCTAGCTAGTTCTATTTGGCACTTTCTACATTCAATGCCTTTCAAGTTTCAAACAAATTACAATTCAGTAACACTTTGTCATCACCTGGTTATTAAAAATAGTTTTCAAAATATTCCCTTTAAAAAACTTTGTTAAGAATCGTTCAAAAACGCAAGGGCAGAGTATATACAAAGCGACAATGTAAATGCAAATATAAATATTAACAACGAGCAACTTTGGTCCTGGTATTATAAATGTGCGAGTACAAATGTACATTCTAGAATAAACTAATGAAGAAAAATACAGAAAAGTTTATTTACTTTTATATGGTCACAAGCATAAAATCCTGATGCATCTTTTGTTGAAAATATTTTGTTATTGCAATTTGCAAGTACCAAGGCCTAAGTGAGAATAAAAACAATAAATTTTGATGAAAACGCCCCGAGAGCTATAAATATATCTTACGACTGTTATTGTTGTCATTCGCATTTTTCTGTCGCGTGAAAATCCCACGAATATCCCACGCATTCCAAAATCCAAAGAGAATCCCACGAGTTAGTTCACGGTTTTTAGGAGATACATTCTGATTGGTGGAAATCGAATTCTCGCTCGTTTCCGCAGACGTTATTTCCAAGCGAAGAATGAGCGTCAGAAATGACGTCTGGGTTCCCCAACTAGGCCAGGGGCGGATCTAGGATTTTTCGCACGACGTTATCGATGACGTAAAAAGTGATGACGTCATTTGACGCCAGGATAACAGTCCAATTTTCGTGGCAGTATAGATGTTTCATTTTATCAAACTACAGCTGCGTAAATGGCATACTTTTCGCAATTGACAATTTTACGCATATGACAGATAGATTGTTACGCCCTATATCAGGCCTCATCAGCGTGCCCTAGGAAACACATTTACCAAAAATAGTAAACTGTGATCCGCTCATCCGACATGGAGAGCCCCTTGAAAAGGCTGAACACAAGCACAAGCAATCTGGTTTTAAGGCGCCAGAAAACCGCCTTCACACATTTTGCAACAGCAAAAGGAGTTTGGTTAGAAATGGGTGATAATATGAGACATTTCATGGATGTGACATTCTTAGTTTTTCACACAATCCCAAGTCAATTTTAACCCTTTATCCCCCACCTAAAATGAGCAATGTGGTTTTAAGGTGCCAGAAACCCGCTTTTACATATTTTGCCACGGCAAACTACTGTAGTTTGGTTAGAAATGGGTGAAAATATGGGACATTTCATGGATGCAAAATTGAGCATCAGTTCTTTCCTTTCCCCCCCCCCCCCATTCCCCCTCAATTACTAACCTATGACTTAACCTAATTAAATCCTTCCTCTTGCTATACTGTGCACTATGAAAATGTATACTATCGCAAGGGAAATAGTGCCTCACAGCCGCAGCTTCTATGGAAGCCAATTTTTAATAAGCTGGCATTTTAAACATATTTTAATCACAGTAAATTCAAATACAAATACTATCACTTATCTAGTTATCTGATACTATCACTTATCTAGTTATTGGCAAGGCTTTTAACACAGTATTCTATTATTTCTATACTATGCATACATGTATAGACACATAGTTCGTCTGTTGAAAAATTTAACTGGTTCATGATAAAATGGATCCATTTCAAACCCGTGACCGATATATGGCATCAGCTTTTGCCAACAAAGGCCGAATAGTTCGAGGGGGAGGGGAGATTATGTGAAGGTGGTGATACTCTTGAGAGGGGGTGTAGATAAAAGGCAGACGGATAAAAAGCGGACGGCGGACCGCGGACCGAGGACTTCTAAGCCAAAAGCCTGGAAATGAGACACTTTTTTGTCCAACGTGGCTATCTCACCTCTCTATCGACACTGCCTTTTCGAAGGCCTCCCAAGACCCTTACAGAGCCTGTGTCCAATGTCGCAGGCAACAATAAAATCCCCCTAGTACTAACTTATCATCCTTTCAATTTTAATATTAGAGATGTCATTAGGAAGAATGTTCATATTTTGAAAAAAGATCCCGAAACATCTTCCATTTTCTCCAATAACCCTTAGTCTCAGTGGCGTAGCCAGACCTTCATTTTTTTTGGGGGGGGGGGCCGAAACGAACGCTAAAGGCGTGAGACCGTCTGGGGATTCTAGACGGTCTCACGGGGGGGATTTTGAAATCTAGAGTCCCTTAAATGCTATTTTAAGCATTTTTGGAGTGAAATCTTGCACACTGATTCCGATGACTATAAAGTACATCGAAGGCATGAATTTTCCCAGACATTTCTATTCGGAATTAAATAAGTTGAAAAAGTCACCTTGAAAACAGGAGGAGGGGTCAGTGTCACCTTATTTCCCCTATTGATGCTGGGGGAGAATATCCCAATGTGATTTTGATCAGAAATGTTGCATTTAAATAATTCTAGGTTTTATGAAACCATTTTCGCATTCTCAAAATTGCATTGCTTTTTTATACGATGCAGAGTAAGTCTATGTATTTAGCAGTTAAAAATATAAACTAAATCCATTCTACTTGGAACCATATCTACAACTGCTTTTACAAATCAACAGCCTACTTTGACAGTACTTTGAATTTTTACCTTATTCCATACTTGTTTCATATATTTTGTTGTATTTGCTGTTGTTTTTTTGCATATTCCAGACAAAAAGCCTGTGGTGCTTGAAACGTCGAAATTTTCCTTATATTTTTCAAGTAGTTGCAACCCTACCAACGAAAGCTTGTTAATATTATTGGCACTACCACATAGCAGGGTGAAATCTTTAAATAAAATTCCGCCCAATTTTCAACTCTTATTCCACCACCTGTAGAATACATCTTCATCTTTTTTGTTTCTCCAACCATGCAAACTGAGCTTGTCCTCGAACTCCTTTAGAATCAGACTCTGATTGGAACCACTATCGATCGACCATGGCAAGTCCTTCAATAGCATATCCATTAGCGCTGTGCACTTTAGCCTTTTGGATTGGTACATTTGCAGTTCTTGCACTATTAGCTGAAATAGCACCTCTTTGTTAGCTTCCAGTCCGTGCGGCTTGAATGACGTTACGTATACATTGTGCTTCAGGTTGCATTTGTCATTTGGTTTTGGATCTTTATGCAATTGGTAATGGTGTAATTTTCTACAGCTGTTGATATCACATGCTTTTCGTGAACATTGTTGATGTCTGTGTCCAGTTTTCAAACATTTTTACATCTTTCGGACTGAATCACTACTTCCCATTTTCCCTTCACTTTCATTTTCTTAAAATCCGGACAATAACCTAAACCATGTGTTTGGAACCAACCAAAACCACACCCAGGGGTATCATTGTAAGCACCGTCCACATTAAGGGGATACAATCCAACGTTAAAAAGCCGTTGATTAGTTTGACTACTTGCCATTAATTTCGACTCTTCCTCTAAATACTCCAACAGGGTTTGCAGGTTTTCACCCTCCTTTGTATTAATCATACTCCATATGCTCTTGATCTTCTGCCATTAATTTTGCAAGAATATCAGCAAACACATATTTATTTTTCGCTTCATCAGATGCTCCAACATCCACCATTCTGAGAATAAACCAACGGACTGCTGCGACAAAATTTCGAATCGACTCTGTATCTTTGACCTTATTCAAGGGTTTCATTGTTTTGATATCATTCGTCTAAATCCTGATCAACCCCTTGTCATCTCCAAATGATTTATCGAGAAATGCCCAGATTGCTTTGGTCGTTGTAAAGCATTCAACTTCATATCTCGGGGGGGAGGGGGGTTGTAAATCTAGGATGAATTTTGCAAGTTGACTTTCCTCATATTGACCATTTTTCTTCCTAGTAACTTCGAATATTCTTTTCCATGTTCGATAATTCTTAATGTTGCCAGAAAATTGCGGTACTTTGATTCTTTCCAGATTGGACTCTCCAGTTTGGATCTCAATTCAGTTCGGTGTTTCTTTTGATATTTTATCCATTTCAAATTTCTTTCGATAATGTTATAATTTAGCGTGCAATCACCATGCATATTTTGCAATGATTCCCGTAATAAAACAGTCGTGGTTTGTAGAACTTCTCTTACTGCTTTATATTTTTCTTTGACTTCGCTAAAATACACTTTTTAGTCAACTCTTCAATTTTAACCATCGTTGATGTGATTTTTAATCTCGATATCGAAAGTGTTTGGAATATATTATTGATCTGCCATATTTCGCCCAAAATAGCTTCCCATTTCGCTCTAAAATCAAACTATTTTGACTGTTGTGAAGACTTTTCGCAACAAAGACACAAACGTTTGTAAGGTTGTATATTATTTTTGTCAAAAACATATAAACTCCAATCCCATGACTTTCAATTTTTTAGAATATTGTACCTGTGTACCAGAGCTGTATACTAACAATTTCATATCGATTTATTCTCTAAGGGATTTCGGCCACCAGAACTATTTCAAGAAAATGTTCGTCTAAAAAGCAAAATCGAAGAAATAGAATTGGGTCAACGTAAATCTGATAAAACAGATGGTGGCGAAACATGGCCTTCAGTGTATAGTCATTTCATGAAAGTGAAGGTATATTATGAATAATTAATACTTGTTTTTTTAACAGTACTTGCATCTCAATGCCTTACACAAGTGAACCCTTTGGATAACATTTGGCATAACAATATCATGCAATCACGATATAGTGATAACTTAGTGATTGAAACGTGCGATTGTCTTTATGTTGTTTTGAAACTTCCACTGTTTTTCACGCTATCCCATCACAATCCCATGATCAGAATGTTCTATTGTCTTTTCATTGTTTTCAAAATCCTGCTGTTTTCTATGTCATCATTAATTAACGATCCAGTGAATGGAATTAATGTTCGATTGTGTTTATACAGTTTTTTGGAAATTCCACTGTTTCTCCGTCCATGCTATCCAGTCACTGTTAGTGTTGAGTTATTTGCGACTTCATAAGGAAAGGGCCTATAGATACCTGATCAAAATCCGAGTGACCCCTCGTCTCTTGATGGGAGAAATAATCAAGTGATCATTAATACCAGACGATAAACATACAACAAAACACAGAAAAACATCTTTGATTATAATTGACATTAGCCAAGCATCTTATTCTGAGTTTATTATCGGTATAAATATCGCTTAGATGCTTAATCTATATACTTATGCAGTCGAGGATAATTAGCCATGCGTGTCATATTTTAGGTATGGAAAAGATACGTGAAATGTCTTCTCATTGGGATACTCATAACAGCAGTAGTGTTTCTTTCATATTTCATCTGGAGTGCAGTTTCACTAAATAAAAGGTGACAATCTAGGGATGAATGAAAAATTTAATAAGAAAGATTTGAATACGCCTTTTCGGGATTCGTAATACCATCTTGTCAAGTGAGGCAAGCACAATGGTAGAACGTGACTGCCTCATTTCTGTTGTTGTTTGTTGTTGTCATCTTAATGGGAATATATATATATATACTTGTCCGTGGAGTAATGACTAATGGTATATTGTTTCTCTACTTTTTTTGCCCCACTTGGCAAGTTTGCGTCTACGCGAACCTCGAAAAGGCGTAAAGTTCAGTCAGATGGCAGATATGGCTGACAAATTTGGAAAAGTGAGCTGTTTCCGCCAGGCAAATTTGTTCGCGCGAAGCAACTTTTTCTTTGTTGCCATCACTTACGATGCCAACAATCGAACAATTACAACAATTACACTTATTTGTTACAGTAGTTTTGTATATGTCAATGTATAATAAACATGGGTCCATGCGCATTCAACGTTATTGATAATGTACTTGTACTTTTGATTAGGAAGAAGACGATGGATAAGGGGAAAAGCGATCTCCATATGCATTTTGGTGAGTTGACACGGGAAGAAACGGAAGCGTTTGAAAATTTTAGAGATTTGTTTTACTCTCCTGCACATGTACATCGGTTGTTCGTTAGACTCGCGGTTTCTTTTCGTGATTCACTTTACTACAAATAGCATGAATTCCGTCCTCCTTCGCGCATTAAGGCCGATTTCCATTGCAGCCGCTTTGGCCGCGCGGGCGGAGTGGGCTTTGAAAATCTGCTCACGCGGGCATGATGATCGTCAAAAACAATGAACGCCTCGCCCGCGCTGGCAAGGCGGACGTTAATGGAAAACGGCCGTTAGGCGCGAAGCCTCTGCACGATTTGCGTCACAAAGTGGGACAAAGTGTAACATCGAAACAAAAGGTGATTTATAAGCTACCCCATATGTTTGTTTACAAATTTCATGTGATGAAGCGTTTTACGCATTCTGATTGGCTTAGGGCAAAAATGTAAACAAAAGCGCTGATTAGTCGAGAACGAAATTCCGCCTTGTTGCTTTACCCACGAAAATTGTGAGGCTTGACCTTTGACCTTGAGGCTTGGGTCGTCAAAAGTTTCAAAACATTTAATCTTGAACATTTCATATCTTCATTTGTACGTATTCATATCTTAAACCGATTATCTGCGAGAGCAGAGAGATATATTTGTTCACAGTGATTTTATTGTTATACATATATACCAGTCTACAAATTTACAATATGGAACAATTGTAAAATCTGTTAGAATTTGTCGAGCTGTTGTTTTGAACAGACAGTGTAATAAAATCGAACAATATCACCTAAAATATTTCGCGATGTTTTTATTACTTTACAAGCGTTTGCAGGTATGACTATAACACGAGTAATATACTGGACAAAGACGTCAAGACAAAGTTATAAAGTTACAGTGTACATTTTAATACTGTATGTATAAATCTTTATTAAAATATTAAAAGCAACACCTCACAACAAACGTGCGGGCTTACAATTTGCACTTACTTATCAATAATTATTATACTAATTTCTGAATTAGTATTGATTAAAATACCATTATTGTAATGTTTAATGAAGTTCCTAAGAAGTTAATTTCTAATTCAAAAATATCATATGAAGTTAAAAAGACATCTATTAACGAACACTCTTTTAAACCTTTCTGTTCGAACTCTCGGTAGTTCATACTCATGTCCGCGATTGCGTAATTCCAGTTGACGACTAGGAGGCAGCAAAACTTGTAGGGCATGGTTGGGATCCGTAGTTATTTTCTCCCATAAATCTCTGTCTTTATTGTTTAATATATCAACAATCGATACCTGATACATAAGATATCCATACTTATATGCACGTTTTAAAAGTTTATAGGCGGGTGTAGATAATAGATTTATAAATACTAATTGCATGAAGATTACAGAATTCAGCCTATATAAAATACTGAATTGATTCATTGCACATTTCGGTTTCTAAGTTTGTATATGACTAGCCAGTTTACAAAGTTTAATAAAATCGTAATTGCAAAAGTCGCTCTGATATTGAACGTTAGGAAACTTATAGGATACTGTATATTGAATATACATGCCGTCACCGGCGTCAGTCGTGTCAAGTTCAAAACAGGTATTACCAGTGAATAGTTTTATATACATTTAAGCCTTCGACCTATCGCGTACATTCGTTGGGAAAATATTCAATATTTTCTACTTCGACTGCTATTGATCAGAAAACTCCTCGATCTGTTCACATTTATGGCAATTTAAATACGTATATAGCGTATTATTACATGGTTTCGCACGCTCCTTGTTTACAATTACACTTTACAGTTGACATTCAAAGTGGGCGTGTCTAGTGTATTTGAATGCTATTGGCTAATGGAATACAATGGGAAGGCGAATGCTGGCCAAAGTAAGCAGACCGTACGTGGCGGGCCCAAACCCGCTAAAGTAGGTCTGCATAGGAGACTAGGGGGAGCGGGAAATCAAAACAACAAGTCCAATATGGCGGGGAAATTTATCTTTATCTTGTATAAAAGCCACATGGACGAATTCAATTGAACTAAATTTTGGCACAAGAATGAGTTTAAAAAACATGGAAACAGTTTTAAGAAATAATCTCAACGAGATGCAGCGAAACGTGATTATGTAAGTCTGTTTAAAATACAATTTATAAAAATTTTCTTAATAATTTCATATGTTATTTGAGCTTGAATCATTTGTCCATATAGTTTAAATTATGTGCCTTTATGAGTTTATGATCATTTCCCAAGTTTTTTTATGCCAAATTGTTTACAAAAGAATTAAAAACTCTTGACAAAATGAAGTTGAATTTTATTGAATTTCATCATGCTATGCATAAAATAAATAATCACTCGGGCAAGTCGTGCAATTAATTAACAGCTTGTGCAATATTGGCGCATTTTTCAATATTACTCGTAGTGTTAATATAATTAATTGCACTCCTTCCTGTGATTACCTATACTTATATTGCATTGACATTTATATTACAGTGAACTATAATTCTGATGTTTTATGATTATTGTACATTAGTATAGTTACATAGGTGATTATTGAAAATTCTCCACGCTGATTGGTTACCGTTGAGGTGATTATTACGCGATGGTCACCTAAGCGATTTTCAAAATGGCGGCCGAAGCCGTTTTGTCAATTGAAAGACGAGAAATGTGCATTTTACAATTTTTTTTTCAAATAATCACCTATGAAATTATCCTGAAACAATTATTCACCTCAGGCTTTGTGATTATCGTGAATAAAAACCTCGACTTTGTCTCGGTTTTTATTCATCGATAATCACCTCGCCTTCGGCGAATAATTGTTAATTATTTTTGGTGCCCCCCCCCACTTTTCTTTGATATTTTTGGTAACCCCCCTAACTGGTTGATAAATTTTTGGTGCCCCCCCCCAAATATCTTCCCCCCCCCTTGGCATTAATAATGACTGCTCCCTAAGGTCATTAAACGATCATTAGTGATAAGAAGGTCATTAAACGATAATGCCGGGCTAATATAAGCGTGGACACAGATCGGGGATATAAAATAGGCAAAAGCACATGATTTCATTGTTAGAACACATTTATTTCTTTCTTTATGTACTACAAAGTTAATAATTCTTGTCTGTATAAATAATATATTATTTAAGAGTTTTGCCCCGTTTTTGTTTCTAACTTTAACCGCTCCTTTGAGCCATCATTCATTTCCAGTGTATTGTCCACGTTCTTTGCAGATTTTGTATTTGATTTTGTTCTCCAGTTCCTGGAAGATTTTGGTTGACGGATGGGTATATTCTTTATCCCGCTTTTATTCCACTTTGACTGCTTTTTACTGTTAATTTCCAATTAATCTGTACAATTCTACTAAAACATTTTCTAAGTCTAAAGCTGTTGGCTTAGCACGAATAAGATACGGTTGTCTTTCTTGGGACGAAAGTTCATGGACGTCTGCCAAATGGTTTGCCAATCTTTTTAAAGCTCGCTTGCCGCAGATGGGACAATCTTTACACTTCCGAGGCATAATGTCAAATGATAAATGTCAACTGATTTCCTAACATTAAATAGTTGTGGCCCCAAAGGCCGAAGGTTTGCCGGGACTTGGAAGAGGGTTAGAGAAATGGGTTAGGGGAAAATAGCTACCACACAGGATCGTATTTTATTTTATTTTATTTTATAAATCAAACACAAGCAACCATTAAGAGTCAATGTCACTAGGAGACCATGTGTTTCTGAAAAGTCTTTTCAAAAGAAATTTCCTCTTGTCAATAGCGCCTCTAACGCTTCCCTGTGGTCGAAATTATCATCGTTGACAAAGACATCCCCGGTTTTCATAATCTTTTTGTGTACTGGATCCCTCTTTAATTGTCTTATCTATAGTAGACGTTCCAAATAAATATTCTGCAAATATTAACGAAGTTTTGGTAGGATAAGTAGGTATGCCTTGTCTAGGTATGCCTTGTCTTTAGCTTCGTTTTCGTCAAAACCTTCTGCAGTGAAATTCTGCGTTAGTACTTCGAATTCCGATAAACTTTGTTGGGCTGTTTCAGCTTTTAAAGGAGCCCATGGATCGCTTTCGTATTCATCACCTACTTCACTACTCGTATCATCTACGTTATCAGAATCACTTTCTGACGCAGAATAGTTTCAACTTCGTTGTCAGTGTTATACGAATTCTCAACATCACTCTCTGATGTAGCCCTATCAGAGTCTGCAGCCGTTCTCATTCTTTTCATCTTTACACTGAAATCTGTAGTAGGTTTCCAACAGTACTGTATTTCCTTCGTATATTGTAGGTTGCAACAACTCCAACCACAACCAACCGGCGAATGATCAATTTTTTGAACAACATTACATTTTATGAAGTGGCCTTAAGGGACTTTTCTATGGCCTGTGTGTAGCTCTGTAGATGGAGACCTTGTCTAGAAAAAAATAACAGATGTTTTCTCGCAAACTGGACATAACACTTTTTTATTTCGTAGAGCTAGTAAATAATCTCTTTGTGAGCTTGTTGCAGTTAGTATTATAAAGAGATATTTTCTCAGCCATTTTGATTTGAATTTTTCGTTTGATAATTATACGCCCCCCCCCCTGGTTTACCGCCATATTGGGTGTGGCATCGTGCAGAGGCTTCGTGCCTCTGTAATCATAGCCAACTAAAGCCTCTGCGGAGGAGAAGTCGCGTGATCTAAATGAAACCAACAGACTTCTCTTCAAACAGTACTGGTCGGAGTACTGATTTCGTACGCGGTTTTCTGCTAAACATTTATTTATGACTTATTTAGCATAATAAATAATTTCGCAACATTTTATAGGAACGAAAACTATACGACAGTGTCAAAAATCTAGCCAAGACCCAAATCTCAGAAATACCTTTCCAGACTTGGATTACGCCTTCCTTGGTTATAATATTATCAAAGGCTATCCCAATTCTAATGGTCATGATCCTGGTTTCACTCATCAAATCTTCTCTGCTGATTACAGTGACAATCGACAGACGGGTGATTGTCGCTACAGTGTTCCAAAGGGTTTGCTAGTTATCCCGGATGTATCGTGTGTTACATCGTTTACTTCAACGGTCATACAAAATACGTTTGAGTTGCACAAGTCTCTTTCTGTGTCAGTCTCAGCTAGTGGCGGATTTGGCGCTTTTAGTTTCTCTGCTAGTTCGAGTTACAAGCAAACTTCATCTGAAGTCTCATCGGGTGAAAAAGTGTATATTACATCTTCAGCAAAATGTTCTTACTATTTCAGTAAAATTGATTTAACCCAACCTCCACCATTACATCTGGGTTTTTATCGCTGGGCGAAAACACTAGAAAGAAACCATTCAAAAGCTAACTTACTAAAATTTGTAAAGTATTATGGGACACATTTCCCAACAAGTGTGGTGTTTGGAGCCAGGTTTATGAAACAACACAGTATGAGTTCGCAATCTTACAAAACAGCATCTTCGAGAGATATCAGTGTTTCAGCGCAAGCGAGCTACTCCGGCCTGGTCAGCGTCAGTGGAGGATTTAGTTTGGACAAAAGTGAAAGACAGGCAGCTTCACAATTTTCCAAAGAAGTTGAAACAACGACAATAACTGTTGGGGCAGCTCCGCCAAGCAATGGAGAAGCCGCATACTGGGCATCGACAGTCAAAGAAAACCCCGTTCCAACATCTTATAAAATTGAACCAATCTTCAATTTATTTACTAATGTGTTTATGGAAGGCACAGGTATAAATTATAATTTATTAAGAAAGAAATTAGTTGGGATTGAGAAGTTGTATTGTCAACAACTATTACATGCCGGAACTGTTAATTCTTGTGAGGAATCAGTGTCCGTTGGTATCACAATTAACAATTTTTACCTTCTGAATTCTATCTCGACGTTTGCGGCCGCTACGGAGACATCTTGTATTTCCAGATGTTTTGAAAATCGTCATTGTTTATCTATAGCTTATATATCAAACTCCAACAAGTGCCATTTCTACGGTGACGCAAACAAAAAGCATGAAATCTCGAAAGAAGCGAATGCCAAGGCAAAGATTATAATATTTCCTACAAAGATTAACGATCAGAAAACAGATTTTGTTGTGGAACATCTTCGTGTTTCAACCAAAGCCCGCCCAACAAGTAACAAAACGGTTGATGCGCAATCATGCAAGAAAGCTTGTCTACAAGATACTTCTTGCGATGTTTTTAATTTCTGCAGCGACCAGACGTCCTGCAAGGGCGAAGTGAACAATTGTAAATTGTATTCATCGAAAGCATCGGTAAAATTTGAAAAGGCTGAACAGAAATTTAAAATGCTCACTTATTTTATTTCCCGACTTTAAATTGCATTAATGGAACATAATTGGAACATAATTGATCTGAACGTATTAAATGAAATTGTTATACAGTTAGTGTCAAAGTTCAATTTTTCTGTTTGCCGATTGGTCAAAACCGTATCACGTGCTGGTCCACAAAACGTCGTGTTTGGCAACCGGTCCGCAATGAAACATTTATTGACCGGTCAATAATGAAATGGGTGCAATACGCATGCGTGTCAACCATGAAGTTCCAAAGTTCATTTTTTAAACTTTTTACTAAACATTTACGGCGTTCCATTTATCCAGTTTTGGTTTCAAATTAAGTTCACTCCAATAACCGGTGAATTATTCATACTTTGAGTCTTTGACACTTATATACTATATAACAAAACACTTATTTACTGAGACCTCGGGAAAGCAGTGTGTTTTGTGGCCCCTCGACCGCTGTTGTTGCCTCGGGCAACAACGGCGGTCTCGGGTCCACAAAACACACTGTTTCCCTCGGTCTCAGTAAATAAGTGATAACTAATTAATTGATGTGTTATCTTAGAACAATTTACTAAATAATTCAAACTGTATAATTTAGAATCAGTATCACATATGCTGGGGCACTTGGTCAAGAAAACTTTATAAACGTCGGTCCCCCTCGTCCCCTATATTCAATGTTGTATATCATTCTTCACGAAATTTGATGCATTGCGGTTCGTGAATTTGGAAAACAACATCGGTAAAGGGGAGAGAATAATGTGCCGAAACAACTGAACTGTTCGATGGATTTACAATCTAAAACTGCTACGTATACTGGCCAGACTTTTCAGTATTTGCTACCGCGGAACTGTACAAAATTCCGCTTCCCCGGTTTAGTACAAAATCCTTGGCAAAAGTGCATGCAAAGTATGAATAATAATAATATTTAGTATGAATATTGACGTTTTCGATACTTTGCGACAAGGTTAGGTATAATAATTCGATTCCTAAAAATGTACTCAAATTTTACCAAACAAATTTCATAATGTTTTCCGAAATTGACGAGATTTTGCCAAAATTAAAATATTTCGCCAAATTTGGTGAAAGTCACACCGGCTGATTGCAGTTGTCCCAACGACTTTTGAAACTGATTTAGAACTTAAAATTTAACTATTTTTGTCCGTCTTATTATTTAGAAAACAATTTTTTTATTCAGCTTTAAAGATGATGTCCACTCGTGTGCGCATGATTGAACTTTATTTACGTTTTGAACTGCTATATTGGTAAAATATGATATACTAACTGAATATCTAACACTTTTCTGGTTCGCCATGCTTGTAAATGAATATAAACTGTACGTTTCAATTCAAAAAAGTTCGAAAGATGCAAAATTTGGGCAATGTTTATATCAGGCTGGGGGTCCCCCTTTGTTATGAGCAGAACTGATGCGCAGAATGGAGTGGACATCATCTTTAAAAGCTCTGAAGAGAATAAATGGTTGAAATATATTAATTTAAAATTGACGAGTTATGGCGTTGTATTTCTGTATATCTTAAAAAAAGTCTTAGCTATAGAGGGGCTAAACTGTGGAATAGTCTCCCAAATGAATTAAGAGGAAAAGAATCACTAGCTATATTCAATAAAAACGTATGACACCTGGCTACTAATTAGAGTTTTCAAACCCATATTTACCTTGACTATTTAATCTATTAATATTTACTATTATGTATGTATGTATGTATGTACTGTATGTACTATTATCTATTTAATTATGTATGTAATTGTAATAACTGCATGTAAGTAACTGTATTTGTATGTTTAATTTTTCTAAATTTTTAATGTAAATTTGAATTTAATGCTACGCCCCCCTTGGAAATCAGCTTTTGCTGTAGGGGTTAGCGTAGTAAAATAAAGTTTTACCTACCTACCTACCTACCTAAAAAGTCCCTGTATTTTCGCTGTATATTTTCGCGAATTTGCGATCAAATTCTGTTCACATATGTTGTTGTTTTCAATAACGTGGAGAAGTGATTCTCTGATTGGTTAATTCACGAATGTTGTGAGAACTGCACATTTCATCAGTAATTTTAATCAAGTTAAGCGTCGTTTCACTGTAGTAATTTTATAAAACAATTACCAAATGGTTTTCCCGTGCAGGATAGCATGATCCATGCACTTGGGATGTTGCTCGACTTTCGGAAAGCGTAAAAATACACTCGCCTACGGCTCGTGAATTTTTACGCTTTCCGAAAGTCTCGCAACATCCCGCGTGCATGGATCACGCAATCCTGCACGGAAAACCATTCGGTATTCCTTTAGTGTTTCTTGTTTAATAACGTGCTCAAAGTGATGAACAGAACTGCCAAGCCTAAGAAATAAAGCCTTATCGTTAGCAAAAACTGCAATACGATGAAAGCAACAAGTATTTCGAGACACTTTTTGTGAATATTTTTTCTCCTTTGATGACGTAACTATTGTTTTTTGGCATTATCATGACGTAATTATTTGGGAAGCCGACATATGGTAAAATTTTTCTAATGACTGGTAATGACTGCTGAAAAAGTCTGGTCACACTGCTTTATTTAGTTTGACAAATTGCCAATGGCTCGCCAAATACAAACAAGCTTTTGAGCAAAGGGAGAAGTTCTAGGGTGAGGCGGTAAAACCGATGTTTTTTGAAAACCGAATTACTCGATGTTACTTTTGGAGAAAGACCGGAAAACCGAAAAAAACGGGGGGAAACCGAAATCGAACAATACTTATACGGGTTTGTTGCAAATGAATCAACTTTGGCATTTACACACGAAAACTAAAGAGATTTTGTTTAAAATTTGATAACATCTTCAAAATACCTTACGTTTAATATCACTCTACAATTTCGCGCGAGCTTGAGGTCTTGAACGGATAAGCGGATCAAACGATGGTGAATTTTGATTCGCTGGTAATAAAGGCCACAGAGTAGATAAGACATACAGAGACGTAACTGACCGTTGTAAACACTGCGGAAGATTACGTTATCATGTACCCACTTTTTTTCAGGCGACCGGGCGAAAAATGATCAACTGCGCGTGCTCAGCAAGTTTAAAGTGAGTCGTCATCAGGTCGTCATCCAATCAGATGCATGCATCTAGTAACTTGCCGAGCGTGCGCACAAAAAAAGTGGGTACACTAGTTACGTCTCTGTATGTCTCTACTCTGTGTAAAGGCGGACGTCTGCGAAGACAGGTTTAAGATATTCATATAGCGTGTTGTGTCTTTTTTAAACCGTAGTTTCGATTTTCCGGAACATATTTGTTAAAAAAAACCCCGGTTCACTCGGTTTTTTCGGGGTTTTTTGGTCGGTTTTCGTTTTTTTGTAGAAACCGCCTCACATTAGGGAGAACCTTTATTCGTGGGAAGGCACTTAAGTAAAGTTTACTAATAAGTAAAATAACTTACAAGTTCCACGCTGCATTCCTTCATAGTGACGTCATAAAACATGAACGTTTCTACTGGCTTTTAACTGTCTTTTCAACTTCCGGAAAAGCCACTCTACTGATTTCGGTAATAAAACCTCGTTAATGTCCTAGGCTTCTAGCTAGTCTTCTAGAACTGTTTTATATTGAGCGACGCGCCTGAAGTTCTGAATGACTTCCATAAGTATAAGCCCCGAATGGAATTGCCCCGATCTTTAACAAACACTTTTATATTTGCGTGGAGGTAGTCTAGTTCAATGACATGAATTAACGGTTGTTCAGCTGGTTTATTAAATAAAGAGTGTGGCATTCCTAGTACATCAGCCGTGAGGAAGGTTTACCATATGTAAGGTCAGTGAGGAAGGTTTACTCTGGAACACTCTACTCGAGCTCAACACTAATTCCATAAAACAAATAAATGGCACTTGCTAGGCAGATTGAGTTTGGCAGGATGCTAATGTTGTGTTGGTAACTATTGTGATAGTGCTGATACCAGATGACTATATATCCGGCATTAATTTGGAGAATACTGAGGAGAAAACAATCATGTAGTACAACAATATATTTCCTAACGCTCGCAATAACAGCTTAATTAGCCTTTCTCACGCCGCCATGGCATTTCAGCCGAAGTCTGTGAGGTAAGTCCACATAACTTTAGGTATATTCTATATATATGAACAATGCTTTTCATTGAGTGCTTGCGGCGCGCGACAAATGACAGAGGAATGGGGCGAGCTTAATATAAATTGGCATTTGGAAGCATTTGGTCAGAATTTGGTGCATTCTACACGCCGTTTTGGGCTGCTATGCTTCTCGTTGGTTTTCTGTTTTTGAATATCACACGGCTAAAAGAAGCTCGAAAAACTGCATTTAATTAAACAAAAAAGCCGGTTTCCTATAATTTGACTTTGTAGCCAATCGGTACAAATTTTTAATGTATAGTGATAAATTCATTCTCAAATTAATTAATTTTCATGGCAAAAAAGTCGCATATAAGGCATGAGTGTGAAATGTTTTGCCTATCGCTTGCTTACTCTTCAGGTCAAGTTTAAGTCCATTTTAAACGCTTTTTTGTTCAAATATAGAAGAAATACCAACATTGCAATACTTTAAATCTCAAACTTTTAAAATACTGGTGCTAGATATGATATTTAACTCATTCTCATCCGGTCGAAAAGTAGCAATTTCGAGTGGTGTTGTTTCAAACGCTTATATCTCTCAAATTATACATCGCACGGAAACAGAAATGGCATCGTTCGAAAGAGAAGGACTTCTGCTTTCCAACGATACCAATTTCAATTTCATCCGGAGCTTGGTTAACGATTTACTCGCATGAATTTGCATAAATTATGAGATAAAAAAATGTCGCAATTATGCATAAATGTATTTAGCGGTTCAAATTTCAAATATGTCAAAAAAATTTATGAATATGACTGAAAGACACGGTTATGATCTACAAGTACCCGAAGTTTCATGCATGTAGCATAAATAGAAATATTTTTATTGAATTTTTATATAAACTAGGTAGTGGAGTAAAATTTACATTTTGTGCTCACATGAAACAAATACCTTTATCAAAGGTCCTTTTTTATTGCTGCAACATGTTATCAATACAAATTTCCAATATTTCTTACTCTCCAAAGATAGTATGGCACCAAAATAAGTCTGTGATACCCACAAAAGAACACTCAAATCATGATTAGCAAAATGTCTTTATTTCTACAATTACTACATACATTCTTAGATAATCATTACACCATTGACTTTAGTTATTAGTGGCATAACCAGCCTCAAAATTTGGTCATGCTATTCAAATTTGAAATAATCACTACTCATTTGTTTAGAAATTGATTGTTTTCACAATCTAGAACATGGAAATATTTGCAAATAGCATGACCAAGTGTTGTTGGGCTGGCATCATCATAATTAGTAGTTATAAAAAAGTAATGTTTTCCAAGGCAGTAATGTTTGCTAAAGCAGTAATGTTTGCCAAAGAACATAATTGGATTATGTGGTGAAAATATTTCCTTTATATTGTACTACAAAAGACCTAAGACTGTAACCAAACTGATATCAGATCACCACGTCATACCCAAATCTGTTGAGATGAATATCTGGACTTCTTCCTGTATAAATTTCAAAGTCGCAATGTAACCATTAGGATTGTCTGCAGCAACCCACAGATTTATTCCCCACATAGTAGGTCATCTAGCTTTGATGAACTGCCTAACCCCCAACCTATTTCTTGATTTGACAGTGTGTTTGTCTGCAACAACAATATCCTGTGACGGCTGGTACAGTTGTTGACGCAGTTTATTGCTGTAGTCTTTAGTACTGGATCTACCATATTCACAAATGCCATAAGCGCTTTGTACCTAACCCAAGAAATTATTTCTATTGCCCACAGACCATGATATAAGGTTTTTACACTCCAATAATTTTCAATCTCACTGTCAACTTTTAGCAAACTTGCATATACTAAAAGGCAATCAACCTCTCAAGGTTGGTGGACTGCAAGACCCTTCTTTATTAGTATATGGGGATAACTTTTGAGTTATTTGTATGTGGGCATATGTATTGGTATGGCCAGGAAACTACCTCCTGAAGCTCCAGAGTCGAATGAACTCAAGCTCACAGTTCATTGAGCCGAATGAACTCAAGCTCACAGTTGATCGAAATGGATCCCGTACATGTCAGTAAGGAGCAAAATCTGGGAGAACATTCCTGGCGTCAGGATCATTGGGATCATCATATCCATCATGTACTATGGGGCCTAGTGGGGATGCTAGACAGGGAGCTTTCGAACCTTAGGTCCTAATGGCTGGGCTTCCCTCTACCTCTACTCATCCCCCTACCTTCCCTCTGGGTTGGTGAGTGGGGTTCTCATGACTCATCAGAACTCTACTTCCCTGAGGCTATGAAACAGGAACAGCAGATAGGAACAGGATCAATATATTGATCAGTGGAAATAAAAACTTTTATAGACATGGTGCCACTTAAAATTATAATAAGAGCCAAACTAGTAAGATATAAGTATGAATACTTGGCTATTATGTATGTAACAAACAATAACCAAACATGCGCTCAAGGCTCATTTTACTTCGCCTAGGAATCAGAGATTTTTATGCCTAAAACACCATAAATTTTCGTCAACAATATAAATAAATACTATTTATATTTGTCAATTTCAGTATGAAACGATTATTTCAACACAAAAAAGCGAGATGAGGACATACTTGGTCGTACTAGTGAAGCTATACTAAATACAAACGCCATGGCAACGGCAAAACATTGAAATAGAAATTGGCTAGAAATCATACAAATACTTGCCTTGAAACTCCAGACACGACTCCCAATGCCAGGTTGAGATACTTGTCTTCATACGAAGACATTCCATCATTACTAGCACTATCAGTTTGCAAAATAAAGCCAAAAACGTCTTCGGAATGCGATTCAAACAAAACTACAACACAATACATTTCAACGCTCGTGCATTCCCGTGCGCGATAATCAGGAAAATTGCTCTAAAAGATTTGTTTTTCTGCCTAAGCCAATCAAAATCCGTATCTAGGGTAAACAAACACTCCGGAAGTGATCCCTGCAGTCTTTTACCAGGAAATTGTAATGCTTTACCAAGAATTTGGCGTCCGAAGTTGGCCGAACACTTTGCGATCACGAGAATTGCCATAATAGGCTTAGATTATTTCGCAATTTCCCGAGACTGCTCCGAGCTATAGAATGGAAGATGGCGATTCTTTTGGTATATTTGTTATTATTATACGTTGAAAAAAAGCAAAAAGACGAGCATTTGAATCAGGCGGAACATTCAAAATGCAACAGCAAAATTGATGTGTCATTTGCATAAATTTCACCGCATTGATCATTTCAAGGTAAGAAATTCGCTTGAAATTGAGCGAGAAACAATAAAATTATATGAATATTTCTGAATATATAGTATCGATCAAGCGGAATTTTTTGGTGGTATTTTCGTATGTCTACTGCAAATACTCGCGAAGTTCTTTAATATTTAATCTTCCCGTCATATATGTCGGAAATTAATGTTGGCGGATTGAATTGAGTTAATAACCCGTAGAGGATGGAGAAACAGGTTCCAAAAAGCCACCAAATATATGCTTTTTAGCAGAAACAAAATGTGTACATCGAGCGTTGCAAGCACCACAAATCACTTGAAAAATGGAAAAAACCCAGCAAATTTGTAAATGTTGATCTGCCATTTTGCTTTAAAATTGTTGCTAGGCAACCTATATGACTGACAAGGTGTATTTGTGGGCTCAGTGAGGTTGATTTCGCAATAAAATAGCTCAGATTTCGCGGGAAAATTTGTAAAATTTGGTAAAATTATTTGCACCTTTTCAATTTGGGCATCTTTAACATTTGGAAGTCTATTTTAAAATACTTTTCTTTTGTTTACTTGAACATACTGTACCTCAAGTAAGTATTTAAACGGCTCATTGTTGTATTGTGCTTATAAAATTTACATACGAATAAAATGTCGGATAAATGCCCGACTGCATTCCAATCATTCTTAAAATGTAAACTCGGTGTTCAAAGTCCATCATTAGCATACGCAGCCAAAGACATGGCCAGAACTGTCCTTTTTGCAGTAAACATACCTTATCCACTGTTAAAAGTTTGGCATGGCATCTTAGTAAAGTCTGGAACCACCTTTTCTGAATTGAGTAGAGACAACAATCTCGACAACAACAGTATAAACATCGAACAGTGCTCATTTGTTGATTTATTCGAGTATGCAATACCTGGCAATTCATTTGCAATTAGTCCAGATAAAACCATAAGGTCTAGAATAAACAAGGGAATTTCTACACTTGCTGGAAGAGTCTCTGGAGAATATGCAAAGCTTAAGGGAAGAAAGCGACAAGAATTATATTCCAAGAGGAAGTTATTTCATATTTACACTGGAGAAACGGTCTCTGCTGCAGATATTAAGAACGAAAATAGCAATATGAGAGATGAATTGCAGGAGTGGAAAAAGACCTGTAAAGATCTACAAAATGATATTCATACTCTTTATGAGGAGATTGAAACAGCAATGCAAGAAAAGGATGAAGAAATCTCAAATCTCCACTGCATAAATGAAGAACTTAAGAGTTATATTGATTCCTTGAAAACATCCCAAAATTCCTTATATAATGGAAAACATGTTTCAGAAGTAAAAAAAAATCAAGAACCTTGAAAACATTTCTGTCTCGTGCACAGACTGCCTTGTGGTTTCCCAGATCATTTGGCTTGGAGATAGAAAGCATTAAAGTGAGTGAAACCGAGACTGGCATTAAACACAATATAAAGGTTGAGGAGTGCAAAGACACAAATGTGTCCCACAATTGCCATGGATTTGATGCTCTCTCAGATGACGAGAAGTCTAAAGTAGAGAAGATATTGTTTCTGCTCGATAAATTTTGTGTGGGAGACTACTTTTACCATGAATTGACTATGATGTGTGGTGATTTACCCAGATCATATTTAGTAAAGCAGAAGAGAGATCAGTTGAACAAACTTTGTCATATCACTTCTACTCCAGAAGGTGCCCAAGTATCATTCAAAGATTTGTTGACACAGAGGATCAGGGAACATGTTACAACACATCCTACTGTAATGAGCAACAATGAGCCTGTTCAAGTCAAAATTTCTGGTGATGGGGCTCGCATGACCAGAAATTCAAATTTTATTTTACTCAGTTTTGCTTTGTTACAAGATACCGATGATGTAATGGCTGCCAAAGGAAATCATACCATAGGAGTTGTTAATGGCAAAGAGGATTATGAATCATTGGAAAGATGCTTTAAAGATATATTTACAGATATCAATGAACTAGTCTTAGATAAGAAAATAGATGTGGACGGGCAAACAATCAGGGCTCGAAATAGTGGGCTGCCAATGGCCAAAAGCAGGTCATATTTTAGAAATGGCAGGCAAAAACAAATTTGAACTGCCAAGTTAAAAAAAAAGTGGCAGGTGAAATTCTACAGATATATTTCATTTCATTTGGTTACCACAACTCATATATACTAGATCATTTAGTTGACTAAATACGTTTATATTTGAAATGTAAATCCAAGTTTACTGTAGAAAAATAGACAAGTTTAAAAATAATAAAAATGCATGTCATGAAAATATTGACTCTTACAATATGACTCATATGAGACATCGCCCTTTTGGCAGTTCAATGAATAAAAATGGCAGGCTGAAATTTATTTCATCTGCCAAAAAATTTTAGACTGGCAGGCCATATTTTTTCTTTTTCTCTACTTCGAGCCCTGCAAACAATCAATTTGGATTCTTTTTAGGGGGGATTACAAATTTATTCTTCTCCTTCTGGGACTTAGTGGTGCTACATCAAACTATGCGTGCTCTTGGTGTAAGGTACACAGGGATGAAAGATGGAATATGAAGTACGACCTTGAATACTACAGCTCTTCAAAGTTGAAAAGAACTTTGGAAGATCTTAAAAAGTCAGCAACCAAGAGTTCGAAAGAAAGTTATTGCTCTGTGAGAAAATCACTACTGAATATAGAGCTGGACCATGTGATTCCAGATGAATTACACTTACTTTTAAGAATTATGGATGTATTGATTAACAATTTGGTAAAGGATGCTATCAACTGGGATGTTAGTGATAATTGGAAGAGAAAGAAAAGCGAACACACAAATACCCACTTAATGGAGCTCAAAGATGCAATACGATCTTGTGGCATCTCCTTTGATGTATGGGAGAAAAAAAATGCTGAATGGCAAAGGTTCAGGGCAGTATGACTTTACAAGTCTCTTGTTAAAAGAGCTTCCCAGTAAAGTTAATGTAATAATTCGGCCTGAAGCTTGCAGAAATTGCTGCTTGAAGAAATTTGAAGCGAAAATTTTATATTATTTATGCAATGATTACATGCAAAAAACCTACAGCTGAAATGATGACTGACTACCATGGTAAGACAAAAGAATGGATTAATCTCTTCATTTCCCTGAGAGACAAAATGAATGGTTACAAGAAGGCCAACATAACACCTTATATGCATATAATGGTGTACCATATTCCCAAATTTTTTGAACTTTATAAAACCGTAAAAGTCTTTACAGGACAGGGCGTAGAAAGGAACAATGATGTGGCCAGAAATATAGTGTTGCACAAGTCCAACAAATTCGATAGTACTGGTGATATCCTTAAACTTGAGTCAAGACAATGGGAACTTAAAAACCAAGAGCGTTCAAAGCGCACATATGAAAAGAGAAATGATCATTACTGGGAACATGAACTGCATTTGGCAAGGAAAGATAAAAGCCGAAAACTTAATTGATTATCATTGTACTGTATTGTGAGTGAGTGCTACACAGTCAAAATTGTCACGCTGTACTATTTCAAAATTGTTTATTACTAGTTTGATATGATGAGCACACAGTGTGAACACTGAGTAAACTATTTGGAAGAAACTCAACTAACTAATATAAAAAAATTGTGTGGCAGCAACAAGCTTTTCCAGCTAGATATAAAGACAAGGGAGACTTACTGTCGTTCCAATTGAAGTGTTCCTCAAATATTGATTCAATACATTACCTCAGGCTGACCAATTCATTTGATAGAAAATTGATCAACTTCCTGTTACTTTTAAATGAGCCAATTAGATTTCGTTTCAGAACTGATTGACCAATAGGAAACGCACAGGAAGTAAAAAGAAATTTGAATTTGTAGGAATTGATCAACGTGAGGAAATGAATTCATGCAATATTTTATCAACACTTCAATTGGAACGACAGTAAACATACATTACAAGTTAAAGTTGACTATGTATTCCAAAAATTGTTCAGAATACAGATCATTGCTTAATTTCACAACTTGAAATTTGATGGAATAACATTTCAGGATGATAAAAAAACACCTGAACTGTATAACACACATTGGGCTATTGCAATTTCTAACTCAACCCCCTCCTATTGAGGAACCTTGGAATTCCTGTTTTCAAAAAGGGGTTGGCAAAAATTGCAATAGCCCAGTGGATCACTAATATGATGAAGTAATTGTAAAACTTTGTGTTAAGTTATGTTAATTAAGGTACATGCTTGTTTTTGGCAGTTAATGCTAAGTTTCTCAATGTAATAACCAGCTTTTTCCACGATTTGTCCTTCACATAGTGAGTGATTCTTTCGACTCTTTGACAAAAATGTATGCACTTTAATAGGGAATGCCACTTTGACCCCATCACCTAGCTTGTCGATTAAAATATCCCAATCTTTCCGGAAAGGCACATCTAACAAAATCTTCCTTTTCCAAAAGTGTGTGATTTTTGTTCTCACTTGCTGTTCCCATGTTCTTAAACAAGAAGTGAAACACATCATGCTGAAAGATTATCACT
Source organism: Paramuricea clavata (assembly GCA_902702795.2). Lineage (NCBI taxonomy): Eukaryota > Metazoa > Cnidaria > Anthozoa > Malacalcyonacea > Plexauridae > Paramuricea > Paramuricea clavata. Next base: position 74,562 of record CACRXK020000497.1, read on the forward strand.
GTTGGCAATGTGCTCCTGGAACCAAGGTTATCCAAGATTGCATTGTGTAGGGCATCAACTGAACGTGAAACTATTTCTGAGGATGGACTTGGATCCATGTATGCTCTACAATAAAGTTGAATAAAATTAAGTATAATCAAACAAAATTTCACTCCAGTTTTGATCATAGACAGCTTTAGACCATAACAATCACTTCTTCATAGTCAGGATGTCATGCAACATGTGTGCATGCCACAATGCACAAGTTAATCTGAAGAATAACTGAATTATATGTCTCACCTCAAGGCCAGTAAATTCAGATTGCATTCTGGCTCTAGAAAAGGAGTGGTATCCTGCCCACTTGACCAGATATACAGCCTAAAATTACCAATATGATATTGTACAAGCATGTCGACACTTTGCACTACTGCAGTCTTTATATCAAACAATCAGAGACATGAATTTTTAAAGCATGAACATATTTTGACCCTTTTGAACTTCATCTATTGCTCAGTTAACATATTAAATAACTTACCTTTCCCTTACGCATCTTCTTCGCAACGACTCGTTCAATTTCATAAAGTTTTCCCCTTCTTGGTGTTGCTTTGTATGCTATAAAATCAGCCGTACTCAAGTTGTTCAGTTTTTTGTAAAATCGAACCACCATTTTGAAAATGCTACAATATGAGCCCACGCGTCTTTCCGCTGACTGTCCCGAATTTCTGGCCATGGATTCTTACGAAAAACAGCAAAAGATAGAGAATAACTGAAGGCAAGCAGAAGAGCTCAGAGTTAAGGCAATGGTAAGTTATGGAGGGAGTAGAAAAAGACAACTTGAAAGTGGGGAAAGTGAACCTAAGCCAAGGAGGAAACGAGCCACAGGAGGAGAAACATTGGTATATTTACAAGAAAAATCTGAAAAGGAATTTGAGCTACGAAAGGCTGAACTGGAAATTAAGAAAAAATAAGTAGAAAACAAAAGGGAACTGTAGATGACATTGCAGAAACAGCAGCAACAACAGTTCATGGACTTTCAGAAGACTATTATGGAACAGTATCAACAACAGGCCTGGTCACCAAGCAAGATGGAGGTTAAATAAACGTCTCCCTCGAATAAACGCCTCCCTCGAATAAATGCCGCACTTTTCTCATTGATGTGGTGTCTATTTGGGTTAGTGTTAAAATTGGCTGAGTTGCATTTATATTATAAACAATAAATTCACAGTGGATGCTGCAAAAACTAGTTTTATTACACTAACGTTGAAACCCATAAGTAATATAAAGGCTTCTCAACAAGCTTTAATTTCATTGAAGTACTGTACTGGCGAAATTGTTTCGTTATACTACTGGCACAGAGAAGAGATATACAGAGAGGAAACTGACACTCACGATAACCTGAATTTTTGTGTCACTAGCACGTTCTACGCGCCACGCAAAATCTTCCAGCCAGTGCCGTCGCTTAAATTTCATAGCAAAAGATAGGGAAAACGCCGTTCGAAAGGTGAAAATCGCTTTTTTTTAAAAATGAGATACCCATGGAAATTTTTTTCAATAAATTATTGTAGAATACCGGTAAGCGATCACTGTTATTGATTTTCTTTTATTAAAAGTGTTAACATAACATTCAGTTATTTTGCAAAATTTGTTTTTTCCCTATCTACCCCGAAAAGCACTGGCTGGGATTTTCAGATGCTTATGTATAAAAACAAAGCAGCGAATGATATAAATGCCTCAAAATATAACTCTTGCATAAAAAAAACATAAATACTTCTATAATATGTATAGTTTTTGACTGTGCATTGTCAAAATTCAATAAAATAGTGAATTAATATAATTTGCCGCGTGTGCTACTGGTCTTTGTGCTACTGGTCTTTTGAACTGTGATCTTCTTTGCTATATACTGGTCTTTTGAACTGTGATCCTCTCGGGCTCTTGAGCCCGCGATTATTGCGCCCGCTTTTGCTATGCTGCTTTACTTCATGTAACCCTGGCAAAATGAATAGGAATTCAGGAATTGAACTGAAGCGAACGCTAAATTGTCAAAACAACGTATGTCACGCGAATTACAACGATCGGCGACAAACTCTGCAATTGTTTGGTGCAACTAGAAGCTCCCATTTCATTAATATGTATTGAACCAAACAAATTTCATTAATATTTGTCACATGAGCCTTATTTGAAGAATACAACTATTAAAATACTGCAGAAACCGGGACAATAAGAAGAAAACCGGGACACCGGGACAACATAGTCCAAACCGGGACAGTCCCGGGTAAACCGGGACGGTTGGAATGTTTGCAGAGGTGATTGAAAATCATGCACCACTTAAGAAATTATCAAGACAAGATGTCAGTTTTAGCCTTAAATTAAACCATGGATCACTTCAGCAATAAAAGTGTCTATGAAACAAAAAAATCGACTATATAGGAAACAGTTAGGAAGTAATAATGAATTTCTAATTTTGGAATACAGAAGATATAGCAATAAACTTGGCAAACTTATAAAATTGAGCAAGAAAAATTACCAAAATTTTTTTAAAGAAAACTCTTCTAATTTAAAAAAAAAATATGGACTGGAATTAGGGACATAGTTAATCCAAAAACAAAGAGCACTCAGGGAATACAAAGTAAAATAGTTGAGAATAATATCGAAATCACAGATACTAAAACAATTGCTGAAACATTTAACAAATACTTTTCTACAATTGTTCAAGAATTGTTGACTCAATTAGTTCTAACGATATTTCACCCCTTGAATACATGGATTGTTCAATACCAACTAGCTTTTTTCTCTCACCAGTCACGTGCAAATGAGATTCAACTGGAAATTGCCAAACTCAATATATCAAAAACAAGTGGTCCTTTTAGTATTCCAACAAAGCTGCTAAAAAATTTATATTGCAATATATCTGAACCATTAGAGATTTTGTATAATTGTTCCTTTAGCACTGGTGTTGTCCCAGATAAATTTAAGATTGCTCAGATAGTGCCAGTATTTAAAAATGGATCTGCAATCTATGTTAATAATTATCGATCAATTTCTTTATTGTCTATATTTAATAGAATATTGGAAAAACTAATGTATGGGAGGTTGATGAAGTATGTTGAGAAAATGAATATAATATCTGAAAACCAATTCGGATTTAGGTCGGGATACTCCACTGTACAAGCAGTAACACTTATTACTGATAAAATCCAAAAAGCAGTCGAAAATAAACAATACTCTTGTGGAATATTTTTAGATTTAAGTAAGGCCTTCAACACTGTAAATCATGATATACTGATTACAAAACTAGAGCACTACGGAATTCGGGGCATAGCTAAAGATTGGTTTAAATCATATTTGTTAAATAGAAAGCAGTATGTTTCAATAAGGGGTATTAGTTCAGATGAATTGCATGTTTCCTGTGGAGTGCCTCAAGGTTCTGTTCTTTTATATATTAATGACTTTGAAAATTGTTCTGACCTTTTTGACTTTCATATGTTTGCTGATGATGCAAATCTATTTTTTTCGCATGATAGTATATTGAGGCTGGAGGAGCTGATAAATCACAATTTGATTAAGGTACTTTCTTGGCTGTCTGCAAATAAACTATGTTTGAATACTGATAAAACAAATTACGTTATATTCTGTACGCCTCAAAAAGTAATTACCCATGATCTTAAACTTTATATCAGTTGTGACTCCATTAAACAAACAAGCTATGTTAAATACCTAGGTATCTATATTGACTGCCACTTAAATTGGAAACAGCCACTGATCTGAAATAAGACTGGATAACGCATCTATAGTATACAAAAGTGAAGCCGGAAGTCACCGGCCGCCACCCGATTCTGGGGCCCCACTTTTGTATAGATTTGTATTACAGACGGTAGTTTTTCACGTTTTTTGCCTTGGCTACGTTTCCGATCGGGCCAATTTTACAAACACAACGATAGAAGCATACAAGAAGAATTTTGAGCAAAAAATTTGGAGTAATGTGGCTTTATAACGCCGCGAAACGGGATTTACAACTCTGAAGGAGTGGAGGGCCTCAGACTTTGTTTATCAACACGAGCTCGTTTTGCTACTTTCATACAAAATAAACTCAAAATATACAAGAATTATTGTTACTGGACGAATATTCTCACGAAATTTGAAGAAATGAAGCAGCTACATTGTGAACGAAAGCGTACAGAGGTTAGTTTTAAAATACCTTGAGGCTACTTCCATAATTATATGAATTAAAATAACATATTGAGTCCTTGTTTATAATTTGGATAAGTTTATAATTATATCGTCACTTGTCTTCCTACTTTAAAACATATAAAACTTCTCGACAAGTCGCCTAGGAATGCTTTTGACAAAATTGACATTTAAAACTGTTCCTTATTAAATTCGTATAATTATAAAAGTAGCCTCAAGGTATTTTAAAACTAACCTCAGTATACGCTTTCGTTCACAATGTAGCTGCTTCGTTTCTTCAAGTTTCCTGAGAATATTCGTCCAGTAAACAGTAATTATTGTATATTTTAAATTGATTTTGTATGAAA
>CACRXK020000498.1:0-79070 GCA_902702795.2 Paramuricea clavata
ATGTCTTCCTACTATGACGTATTAGTTACCAATTTCCCAGCTTCGCGGTTTTCAAAAACTTTTGCCGTTAAAATTTGAAATTTTCAAATTTCATTGCCTTATTACTCTGTGAAAACAAGCTCAATTTTAAATCTGTTTTGTATTTTCGTAATCTACGTTTCAAGACGATTCTAATGATGTAAACTCTCATTTTGTGACAGGGGCACTTTAAACTTTTGCCTACTGCGATTGCTTCAACTTATTTTGGGATCACTTATTTGGGGACTTTGCATTAATTAGGAAGAGTAATAACAATTCACATCCATAATTTATAAGGAATTTTTTAACGAGCGTTTTCGGCGAGCTTGACAGTAGCTGAAGAGATAAGGCAACCGCCAAGTACGTATTACGTCCTGGGTTCGCCCACGCATCGTGGTTTACTAAAAACTTTTATTAGGCTTTTTTTCCCCGACGTGATTAATTAAATTCTCTTAGGTCCCGGTTAGGTGGTGGGGATTAAGAGCCAAAGGTTAGGAAAGGGTTTATTTTGAGGTTAGTGTTCATTTTCAATAAATATGACTTTAACTTTATCAAAATGCAATAAAGGTAATCTTGACGTAGATAAAGATGTATTAAGAGCCAACAAAACATCGACGAATATATCGCGAAGAGTTACAGTGTGTATGGCTTGGTGTATGGGATAAAAACCAAACATACTTGCAGGTTCGGTGAGTACGGAATTGGACGCACCTCGGGTGGCTGGAAGTTTCCCGAACTCACCTCGCTTCGCTCGGTAAGTTCGGGAAACGTCCAGCCACCCGAGGTGCGTCCAATTCCGGACTCACCGAACCTGCAAGTATGTTTGTTATAGTACCCAGGTACTATATAATACAGTACATGAAAGTACTAGATAACTGTGCATTATACGTATAGCGATAATACGTGAAGGTTAATTGGTTAACCATTCCTGGTTCTTTGTAATCTAATAATTAAAAACCTCATGGCAACCTAGTAAACTCTGACTAGTAAACCCTGGTAACCTTATATACTCTGCATGGTAATCTAGTAAACACTTTTAACCTAGTAAACCCTTGTAACATAGTGAACCCCGGTAAATTAGTAAACCCTGGTGACCTAGTAAACCCTGGTTCACTATAGTTAAACTGCACCGTAGCACGATATCGATAACGAACGAATAGCCTCATTAACTGAACGACAGAGTCGTACTCATTTGTATGACAGATGTTTTCTATTGGCTATGAGACAAATTCATGTTCATACAACGAACGACAAACACCAAACGAAGCAAAAGTTTACGCTGTAAGACAAAAAGGAGACTATAACTTGCTATTTTGAACCTGATATATGTATGATATGTATTATCCGAAGGGCAGGCTAGGAGTGTGGAACATCTCGAATCACACGAAACTAGGTTACTATACAGGTGTCCCAAAAATATGTCCCCTGCCAAACTTTGGAGGATATTTATTTAAGCCATAGCGCAGTTTGTAAATTGTTATTACTAAATGAAAGGCTAACATCATATCTTCCTTATTGCAAATTTTCAGATCAAAGTGTTGATACATGTGATTTTTGCAGCGATCCAAAGAAGCATGCCCAAAATTCTGACTTGTCCAAGTTTTGATAATTTAGTTAACTTTACAAGTTTAAAAATTTACATCATAAAATTGTTTGATTTAACACATTTTATATTTGCAAGGTTTACACCGACATAAGGCGATTTTCGTTTAATTAAAATACCCTTGGGCATTTAAGTTGTTTGTGAAAGCTACACGAATATAATATAGCACGCAGGAAAGCTACAAGAGCGAATCACTTGTGAGTTTGCAGCACTGCGACGAACAAGGATGGTTAGACGACCCATGAGAGACATGAGAAATAGAGCATTAAAATGCGTGGGACTTCGAGGAGGGTACGTCGAAGGAAGAAATTGATGTTACAAAATTTAAACTAGTTCAATTTCCCATGTCGTTATTTTAAACCTTGCAAATTACAGGTGTTAAAGTAAACAATTTTATACTGTAACTTTTTAAACTTTTAAAGTTGATAAATAATGCAAAACTTGGACAAGTCAGAATTTTGGGCATGCTTCTTTTAGCCTGCGTAGCAGGCGATATTCGCGGGCACGAGTGAACGGGAAGCTAGAAATACCGCCTGTCCAAAAACTACACATTCTGAGTTCCGCCCACCGAACGCATGGTTCCGCCCATCTTAATGTACTTATTTGTCAAACTCACACATTGTACCAGTGCAAATATACGGCTTTGACGTTTCATACTTTCGTGTCTTCGGTTCATTCAATGCTATGAAGACAAAAATACCACGTTCGATTCAGTGTAACAATATGTCCTCATTCATAGCGATAGTTTTAGTCGATGTCAACATTATAGCGATTTATGAGCTTTGAAAGTCAAGCGAGTTCGTATATTATCAATAACGCAATTGTCTAAACAAAAATGTAGACTAGCCATACCTTTCGCCGAACATAACTTCAGCCCCTTCGGACATACTGTAACTTCTTTGTAATAGTCTTGTTCCAATCGCTATCAAAAACACCACTTGGCGTGTCATTTAATTTACGAGCCTGCATCTTCAAATCTGCACTTTTATCACGGTATAATTACATCTCTATCAAGCAACAAATGGTGGATTGATATTCGTTGATCTTTCTTCAAGAATTCAACGCTTATAATTCTCAATTAATACATTCGTTATTTTTTTGTTATTGTATGCCATCACTCAATATATCGGTATCAATCACGAAAATAACAATAGTTTATATTATAAATACGGCAACAGTAACTTCTAAAATTAGCACTAATTATTCTAATTCTTCACTCCTGTCAATCAAAAATTCAAAATCAACATTCTGACCAATCAGGATGCTCCGTCACTCAGCTGCCAGAGAACTCAGAATGTGTAGTTTTTGGGCAGGCGGTATTGCTAACTTCCCGTTCTCTCGTGCCCGCGAATACCGCCTGCTACGCAGGCTGGCTTCTTTGGATCGCTGCAAAAATCGCACATTTCATCACTTTGATCTGAAAATTTGCCCTAGGGAAGATATGATGTTCGACTTTCATTTGGTAATAACAATTTACAAACTGCGCTATGGCTTAAATAAATATCCTCCAAAGTTTGGCGGGGGACATTTTTTTGGGACACCCTGTATATGTAGAACTATACAGTTAGGTATACACAAAATGTAGGTCTTAAATCCCACACTAATATACAGCTAAATGTTTTAAAGCTATTCTTTTAATATATTCGTTCGCTCTCGTCTGCACTCTCGTCAACGCGTGCGCGTTTTATTATGCGATCCAATCAGATTTTAGATAATAGATAGATCTAATTTAGACAGGCCGTTTAGCTTACAAGTGTTTATTAGGTTACCAGGGTTTAATTACTAGGTTAGGGACCGGTCATAATTTATTTATGGAAGGGGGAGGGGAATTTTCTTCCCTAAATTTTAAAAATTGAAAGCCCCCCTTAAAAAAGCAGATATTTAAGGGTGACTCCATCCACTTCATATTACAACATTTTTCTTTGAGCTCCCCGTTGCTCCCAATTTTCATTTTTCTCAGATCAGTTCTCTGAAAGACAAAGTATTTCCGTACAACGTCTGCGGTATCACTTTTTAAATTAATTAAAATTCTGTACTAAAGGTGTGGCATCGATCCATACATAAACAATGATCCATCATATAGAAATAATCAAGGGCAAACAGCATTTAAGAGTCTAGTATTAAAGAGTCTAAAATTTGTTGGCTTTAACATTTCAACAGCTGGTGTTTTGCACCTGTTTTGCCAACGTTTATAATTAACAGTTACGAAGCCAGGATTTCTAGTCAAGGACAAGGGGGGGGGGCGAAAAAAGATCAGGAGGGGCCCAAGCAATTTTACCCTGCCATTGTTCAAACAAAGTTTGTTTATTATGTGAAAATATATTTGGACTCCCACGCTATGCATGCATAATATGAGGGCCCCTATGGATACCAGCCTAGTGCTGAATGGGCCACCCTGCTAAAATAAAGTTATCTTATAATATAGCACAATAAAATTTTAGGGGGGTATGCTCCCCCGCCCCAGGGAAAAATTTTAAATTCTAGCGTTGATAACGTGCCATTTTCAGCATTTTGGGGACTATTTAAATGTGTTTTGGTGATTCTAAATAACAATTTAACACATAACAACTCTACTTAATCACAAACGAATCCAGAACATTTAAAACATAGGACGATATAACATTTCCAGTACACGAATTGAAAATATAATTCACATGTGTGTACTGGTCAGAATTTTTCCAACGGAGGGGGGCAGTATTTTGCCGGGGGGGGGAGGCTATGTCACTGATAATTAAAAGAGGAATATAGTTTTATATATATAACAGTGAATCCGGGTATCCATTTGGTCTTGGTAATTGTAACCATGTCAATATAGAGCTAGCTGATGTAAAAACACATTGTCCATTTAAGGATGCTGATTTAATTGCACCCCAACATTTTAACTCCCCCAATTTTCTTGAAATAACATTCTAACTCCCCCCCCTTCTAGTCAATTATTTATACCCATGTCCCCCCTTTATTTTTGCCCACCCCTTTTCATAATTTCCATAATGACCAGGGTTTACAAGGATTTACTAAATTACCAGGGTACACTAGATTTCCAGAGTTTACTAGGTTACCAAGGTTTACAAGGTTACAAGGATTTTTATCAGGGTATACTAGATTTCCAAGGTTTACTTGTTTACCGAGGGATTTGCGTGGCTTAAAGGGGCAATTCCAGTCCTCGCACGAAGCTCCTCGCAACTCGCTGCGAATGCTTGCATCTAATTAACATTAACTCTTAAGCATTGTGATTGGATGAATGTGCTCATGCATGAACTCGCAGCGAGCTGCGAGGAGCTTCGTGCGAGGACTGGAATTGCGCCCTAAGACAAGCGCGTTACAGACGAGCAAGTTTTCTATGAACAAGTTTATATGTGGCAACTTTTATTTGCTTGTCTGTATACGCAACTTTGACAATTCAGTTTTACTGTGACAAATACACTTGTTAAGAAGCAAGTATGCTAGCTGCACACGCTATAGGATTAAAATTTCGCTTTAAAACCTTCAAAATAAGACATTTTGGGCTCAACATACTATCAAAATGAAGCGAACAGTGAGATGAATCCATTGGTATACGGCCAGAAAAGGGATAAATAACGATACGAAAGTTATCAAGGATCAAACGTACTGAATTATTAATTCTTTTAATAATTTTGAACTATTTTATATCAACAATATACAATTTCGCTTGTCTTTCGAAGGCCATAAATCGCTAGAATACTGCTGTTTAGAAATGAATTTTGCATCCATAAGTAGAATTTTTATGGTGATTTGAACGGTGGTATTTTTGCCTGAAAGATAAGGCGCAACAAAAAGCAGAGGGTGAGGAAATAAAGGAAAGTTTCCGCGCATTCATTTAGAAAATGCATGCGCAATTGAATTTGAATGGACTTGGTTATTGCTGCAAAATTCTGATACATTCAGAATGATTTAATTGTACTTTGAATCTACTTTAAATAGTGTGTAATTAGTTTAAAACAAAATTAACGTAATAAGTTCTTTGAATGTTTGCATGGCGATAAAATATAATTGTTTTTGTTTGTGGAAACACCACGTAAATTTATTACTGCAAAGCTTTCGATCCGTAAGCCCGGATCTTCATCAGATTCCGTATCTTCATCCTCATCATCTTCATATTATTAGCACTGATGAAGATCCGGGCTTACGGATCCAAAATAGATTTATTTCACTGAAATATTTAAGGCTGTCCTGGCACAGATAGGATGTCGCCTCGTGTTTCCTTTCTTGATAAAAATCTTTATATCTTCGGGTGAAAAAGAAGACAGGCTCTCTTACCGTGATATCGGCAAACTAACGAAAAACCAGGCCTATATACATATACATATAGCCAGGCGCGAAGGCAGCTTTATACAAGACAAGGAGTTTGGAATTTTATATACTTTCGTCATGAGCACGCCAATCCCAGGGCAAGTCAAGGAAACAAAACTCCCTCAATAATTTGGAATCTTTAAATAGTTCTTGTTCTTTACAACTATATCAAGTCTATTGTAAAAGCAATGGCTTTTACTCGCAAACAGACACAGCAGAATAACCAAATGCAAGTATGAAATATGTCTGCCATTTTGAAATATCAAATTCAAATTTCATAGCCCTGTGTATGAGCCATTTAAAACCTCAATATTTAACAGTTATTCTACGAACTCGAGTCGAATATGAGCAGATAGCCGATGAGGCGCGTAGCGCCGAATCGGCTATCGCTCATATTCGACGAGAGTGAGTGGAATAACTGTTTTATTATATACACAAGGTCTGAATTCACAGACTTTGCTTTTCGGATATTTTCAATATTTTTCTATTTTGTTTATGTTTTTATCTTCGCTCTTTCGGCCGAGTATTTTTTCAAAAATATGTATTTTTAACCATTTTAAATTTTAAAAATTCATTTGCTAACCTGTAAACAATTTGTGGGAATTTTTTCGTTGTGTTTTTAATCCTGTAAAGGCTATGAAAAGCGAACAACTTGCCGTTTTATCGTTCGCAAGATGTCGGAAATTCAGTTTGAGCCGGATATGAGCTAATATCCTGCTAGTAGAGAACCAATCAGATTGCAGAATACCTCATATCCGGACCTTGTGTATATAATAAAAACCGATACGAAAATATATTCCACTGTAGCGAAGAAAACTTTAAGCCGGGGAACATGGTTTTTAAGCATCAGTACATTTTAAACTAGACTTTGGTTGATAAAATTTATACATCTTACCTCATAATAACGGTTTCGTCTTGTAATATTGATCAAAAAGCCATTCCATTATAAGTCTTGCCTCTTCGCGGGTGTCAATTATTTAGTTATCCTTTGCTTCATACCACGTTTGAAATTTCTGCAGACAAATACTTTCGTCGCATCTCTTTCAACAATGTAACTATTTCGTTTAGTTTTTGAATCTCAACCTTTAGTGTTTGGGAGTCCAATTTCTTTATTTTCGCGCTGAACTACATTTTAAAGAACGCAAAAGTTAGTTTCATGATTTCTGTATCAGTGTAAGAACGAGCGAGCACACAATTGCGAATTCCTTTGAAAAGAACATCAAGCAAGATTGGGAAGATACACGGACGGCTGTTGTTCTATATTTGAAACCAGACACTGTGCGTTTGAAAAAGTAATAAGCTTTAATTAATGAAAGATTTACTAGTAAAAATGGAGATTATCTTGTTTGTAATAGTTTGTATTCCTTTTTGAGAAAATTATTCGTATTTCTTCTTCGTTCCCGTCAGTTGTTATTTGAAGATAATTTTTAAAAGTTGTGCATGTTTAAACTGGATAGATTCAAAATTATAAGTGACACTGCAGAGTTGAATGGACTTGATTGGTGCTATAGAATTCTGAAATATTCAGAATGGTTTGTTTCATTGAAATTTGAATCAAATTTATATAGTGTGTAATTAGTTTAAAAGAACATTAGCGGAAAAAAGTTCAGTTTTAATGTAACAGAGCGCTGGTTTTAGCATTTGCAAGCATTATATATCTGAAATTGGGTTTCACACTCCCACGAATAGACAATTACACTGTGGTATTTAAATGTTAAATAAATGGATGAAAAATGAATGTGTCAGTTTGTTCACATGGTGTTTAAGTCTTTATGAAGTCGCCATCATGGACTTTACTACCACCTGAAGCCGGAGAAATCGGGATGGGTATTTTCAAGTAGGTACAGACCTGGGTGTTTCGAAACGTGATGGTAAACGGGGGGAGTCGGGTGCGTTTAGCCGCAGGGGGGTGAAATGTTGGGATTTCTGCATATAGTTAATAAACTGATTTTTATAATTTAATGAACTGAAATTTGTGATATGTTATTACCACAACCTTCATTACACATAAATTAGTTTAGAAATAGAGTTTCCATTGCTTGCGGAAGTTATACATGTGTTGCTAAACAAGGTATGAAACATTTTGAATTTATTTGACAGGGGGGGGGGTGTTGCGGAGTAACCTGATTTTAATCCTTGCCTGGAAAAAAAACCTGGTTAATCCTTGCCTGGAAAAAAAACCTGGTTAACTCATTTCCCATGTTGAACTATTTCAATATTATATGCTTAAATGCTGAATTGCATAAGGCTTCAAAACTTAAATTGAATTAACCGGAAACATCCGGAATCCTGACTTCCTCTTTTCCACGTGCATTGTACATGTTGCATGCTGGAATGTAAAGTCTGTGAAGACTGTTAATCAAGCTTGAAATGTTTTGACGAATTCTCAATGAAAGGCGTGTATATAGCGTGCTATCTCTTATGCTTGTTTATGATTTTTGAGACTATGTCAGAGCGACTTGGTAAGCGTATTAATTGTTTTGATATTTATATTTAGATGTGGGACTAGCATGTGCCATATAAGCATTAGTAGCATTGACATTACTGGATATTAATCAATAGGCAATACGCTTACATTCAATTTATTTCTTTGCCAAGTTTATCTTTTGCCTAGTAATGGTATTCAAATGCAGTTTGAAATTTTAACTGAGATTCATTGCTACTTTGTCTTTTCGATTTCATATGATAATTATACATAAACATTTGTGAAAGTCTAAATTTAGGCATGCGCTAAGTTTGTAAAGGATTAGTGTCACACCAGGAATTCGCGGGCTCAAACTCCTGCTGGAAAGTGTTTACAATCCGTCATATATTTAAACCATCCTTTTATCAATCCTTGCTCTTTTTGTCTTATTTTTATCAGAAATGTACCAAACAAGGTATTTTTATCGCTATTTGTTGTATTTAAGTAAAATGTAAACAATAACAAAAGCCGGCAATGCATGACCCTGACACTAGTCCTTTAAAGGCAATGCTAATTTGGAATTGAAAGAATTCATAAGTGACTCACCTGCAGATATACAATAATATTGCTTAAAAGTAAAGTCAGTTTTTCTAAAATTTATTAATGTTACTGAGATAATTTGAATCAATTTTTGCAGATGTGGCAGACTTAAAGTGTGTGGTTCATTTATATGATATTGATGACGGAAAACACAGTAACATAAAACAGTTGTCAGAAGTTAACTTGGAACGAATTCAGCAAGCGAAAACTCTACGAGAATCAAAGGGTGGCTCTATCCATCACAAAAAACAGTGCGATTCTGTCCCAGAGCTAAATCAGTTCAATCCGTCGTTACACGGCGTTCGTCTAGAACCGTTCTATAAAAAGTTTGTTCTGATACTTTCTCAAGAAAAAAGTAAGCATTCAGAAAGCTCTCCCGATTCACAACCAAATGTAACGCGCTTAAAGCGTGGTGAATCCAGCACTGATTGCTTTCGTAACCTTTATCCAAAGGAATGCAATTTCTGCAAAAAATACCGGGTAAAAAAGAATGGAAGGTTACATTTCCCCATCACAATAGCAACCAATATGGCTGCTGCGCAAATCAAGGAATCCGGCAGAAGCGAAAGACACCAACCTCTTTTATGAAATTAGAGATATCGATTTAATAGCAAAAGAGTTCCAAGTATCATGACTTCTGTTACAAAGAATTTACAAGAAAAGTAGCAAATGCGAATACTAAACAGTTTGAAGACAATGATGCGAAAGGTAATTTCGACAAAGTAACAGATTACATACAACGAAAAGTTTTATTCCAGAATCAGGCCATCTCTATGACAGTAGGCTACTGCATGATTTATATGGTCTCCATACCAGATATAGAAGCAAGTTAAAAAATAGGATTGTTACAAAATTTTCTGACCAATTATTATTTTTAACAATTGACGCTAAAACACTTCAAGTTGTGATCAGCCGTGAAGGAAATAAATAAGAATACATTATTGAAAAATCGCGAGAAAGTAATCAAACAAGCGGCTGAATATCTTCGAGAAGACATACGAGAATACGCGCGAGATTCTACCGAATTACAATGGCCACTATATATCGAGGAACTTGCTGCTGAAACTCGCCCGGTTCCCTCGTCAGTTAGATCATTCTTAATTCGTCTCCAGACTGACGACAGCCTCCCAGTTTTGTTAATTATTCAGCTGATGAAATAGTGAAAATTAAGCCAGAGACTGTCTGCGGAACGTTTCCTGACGTGGATGATACTTCGACTGATTAATTTTGGCGATCAAAACGTAAAATCTTACTTTGCATGCATGGGAAATGCAAAACCGAATTGCTGGGGAAAACACAACAGTTCATAAGACTTTGACAACATACTTTCCACCAATCAACGCTAAAGTCACAGAATTCAGTACCATCAACCAGTACCTTAAATTGGGGGTCTATTATAGTTTCGCTGTTATGCGGATTTCACCATATTTTGAGGTCGGATTTCGGTTATAACGGTTTGCGGTTAACTGGAAATCGTGCGGAGACGGAAAATGTCGAAATTAACCCTCCGGATTCGGTTATTGACCAAAAATAAATAGCGGTTTTCGGATAGTTTTTAGCATGCGGTTAGGAAATATTTTACAAGCTCATGGCAATAATTCAGTTTTTATGCAGGCATTCATCTTCCGTTCGCGCGTGCATGTGTGTTTTTCCACAGGACCTCAAAACGGACGAAATCAAATGGGCAAAGTGGCCGCGCTATTAGTAAAATCAGGAACACCGGAGCAGCATCATTCCGGAATACAGAACACCAAAAATTCTTAATTTGTTAAAAATTCGAGAAAAAAATTACCTAGGTTGTGAAATTCAGTTGCAGGAAAAATTAGTAAAACATGTCTTTTAATATTCTGACTTGCCGATTGCTACTAATTACGAACTGGAATCAGTCTCAAAGTAATAATAAAATATTTGCCCGAAAAAATGAAATCAAACCTAAGCAACTTGATTGCATGATTCTCACACAAAACATAAGCAGCGATGGAAGAAAAGCCCTTTAATAGCTATAAGCTATTTGAACTGCTAAGACTTCGTTATACTACCAAATTCGCGTGAAACTTGTGAACGGCTCCCTCTTCAATACTCCAATAGAAATGGCGACTACGGACTGACCGTTGGTCTATTGTCTCACATTATGTTGCGAAATATGTTACCACATTTATGCCTCGGTTTGAACGCGGTTACGTTTAAAAGAGAAATGAATGCGCGGGTTGCGGTTAAAATTTGAAAAACAGCGCGGTTTTCGGAGATGCGTACCCCCTATAATAGACCCCCTAAATTACGTACATGCAGAAGCTAGCAAATGAAGTAAACATGCCTTACGTCAACGTATGTTTGGATCTCAGTGCTGCAATGAATGCCTACAAGTTCATCTGGAATTTTCCGTTGAAATTTAACAATGTTGTCATCCATTTGGGAGATTTTCATTTCATTAAAGAAAATTTTGGTGTCATTGGTGGGATTGTTGAAGCGTCGGGCTTTGAAGATGTCGTATATCAAGCAGGTGTATGCTCGTATGGCAGTTTGAAAGATGTTCTCTCAGGATCACACTACAATAGGGCATGGATTGTTCATTCTGCATTTTCAGAAGCTCTGGAAAGGCTTTTGTTCCAGATATTTTTGAAAGAAAATAATATCGCCATTCCAGATTACTTCTATGATGCATGTATTGATCCAATAGCAAGCTGTGCTGTCATTACTGAAAATGCTTCATCGTTGTATTCAGAATATCAAGCTTTCAAGGAGGAAGCAAGAAATGGTGCGTTAGGGAAAACTGCTCAATTTTGGATACGAACGACACACCTAGCTGTTCAAGAAAATGATTTTGATCAAAGGGTATTGGTATGGAAATTCTCTCTTCCGATGTATTTTGCTTTGAACAAGCAAAACTACGTTAGATACGCATCGTACTACGTTGGAGTCTTCCAAAATATTGACATTCTCCATCCCGGCCTAAGGGAAATGCTTGACAAATCAGGACTTGAGAACCGCAACTGACCAAAGAGGGGAGCAAACTATTAACCGTGACGCAAAGATAGCAGGGGTGGGGGATAAAAAGCTTTGCTAACGACAGCAATGCCATTCTGAAGTGGACGCTGAATCGTTCAGAGGAAGCCAAAAACAAGGCGAAACTTTTTGAAATGGCGTGCATGAGTCTCTCAAATGAAGTATATAAGTCATTACGACCATCCGAGATCCTAAAGTCGGAGTCCTATACTACAAGTGTTTTCAACACGTTAAGCAAGGAATATTTAAACCCATTCGATGTGGAACTAGATACCAGTTTTCTTTACAACTTGGGCTCGGGTACACCGATAGAAGAGGATATCAGCGAAGAAATTATGAACTATAATAGAATAGAAGGAGAAGCGTTGTTTGAAACATTCATCACTGTTAGAATACTGAAGAAAGAAATACTTTTCCATGATCTCATTAAGAGGAGGAACTTAGTATTATTCAAGGCATCCTCGAAGAAGGTATCGTTGACGAGAAGTACTGTCGTGAAAACAGTAGAAGTCAACAGAGACATTTTGGGTACCTTTCTTGCTTTGACAGCGAAGACAGAAAAAGTTATCAACTTTGAAAATGCATTAGAATATCCACTTTGTTCTGTCCCGCTTAGCTTGGCATGCCCTGATAGCACACCTCGGAAAACTGCTAAAAGTAAACTCTTGGATGTGCTAAGAAAAAGATGTTGATTGCCATTGACTCATCCAAGAGAAAATCAACCACAAAAGGGAAGTGTTGCAGCCTTTATCATCGACCTCATGGCAAATATAAGAATGATAACAGGTATTCCTGAAACATACGATCGAGGACTTGACGTGGGTATTTATCAAGACAATACCAACAGGCTACACCAGAATAGACATTGTTGCAGACACCTATCCAGAAAATTCCATTAAGGCGGCTGAGCACTGTAGAAGAGGTAGTTCAAGAGAGATTATAATTCGATCACCCCAATAAAAGATCCCGAGAGATTTTCGTGGTTTCTTACAAAATGGAAAGAACAAGACGAGGATGATTATGCCAATGAGGGAAGTGTTGATGAAGAACCAACAAAAAACACTTGAAATGTTAGACTGCAAAGAAATTTTCTTCTCCACCCTTAACGATTGTATCAAAATAACGGAAAACTGTACTTGCAACAAAGAAGGCCTTGCAAGCAACCAGGAAGAAGCAGACACGAAAGTCGTCCTGCACTATAAGAGTGCTCTAGCGAGCTCTTTGAACAAGAGTATCATTCTTCGATCACCATCAGGTGATACCGACATCACAATAATTATGATCGAAAAATTTATTGAAGAGAGAGCAAATTGTTTTCTCGATTATGGAAGTGGACAGAATCGAATGGGTCTGTGGCTAAACAGTGTTGATTTAAATAAGCCATTGAAAGAATGCCTTATTGGTTTTCACGCGTTCACAGGAAATTACTTTGTATCGTCTTTCTTTCGAAATGGAAAAGAACTTTGCCGGAAAGTTTTAGAAACAAATCCGAAATTCTACCACGCTTTTCAAAACCTGGGAGTGAACTGGAATCTCAGCGATGCAATATTTGACCTTCTTGAAGAATTTGTATGCTTCGCGTATGGCTATCGGAGAAAGAGCGTTAATTTCGTCCGTCACCAAATGTTTCAGGCAAAGTACAAAAAACATTCAAAAATTGTTGATCTTTCTTTGTCACCACCGTGTCAGTCTGTGTTGAAACTTCACGGCAGACCAGCAAACTTTGTTGCTAAGATGTGGAAGTCGTCAGATGAAGCAAAACTACAGATTCCAGAAATCTCACATCATGGATGGAAATCGACCGGTGAAATCAAATGGCTGGTAAGAGAATTTCCCGATGATGTAGAAGAACTTTTACTTAATCCTGAACTCGATGAACTGGACGACGATAAAATATTTGATAGAGATTTCGAGAGTGAGGAAGAAAGTGACTTTGACAGCTGAATAAACAGGTTTGTTCGTATTTGTTTGTTAATAGCTTACAAAATTACATATATACCTGTATCGTAATAACTCATAATGAGATGTACGAAGATGTATGTGTCTAAATACAAACAATTGCAGGTATATTACATCACATCACTTCACTATAACCCCCTGCGGCTAAACGCACCCGACTCCCTCCGTTTACGATCGCGTTTCGAAACACCCAGGTCTGTACCTGCTTGAAAATACCCATCCGGATTTCTCCGGTTTCAGGTGGTACTAAAGTCCACCACAGCCCGGTCTAAAAGACAAAAGCCGCTCAAAATATATAATCCTTCACGTTTTCCGAATTCCTTTTTTCGAGGAAAGTTTTCTTTCGAATTAATCTCGAACTTTCACGATTGACTTTTTGCTGCGACTTATCTCTGGTTTTATGCGCCCAATAAGGCAAAAATACCACCGTTCGATTCAGTGTAAGAAATTATACTCACAGAAGTCAAATGTATTACTAAACTACAGTATTCTAGCGATTTATGGCCTTTGAAAGACAAGCGAAATTGTATTGTTCACAAATCGCTCAAAATTATTAAACTAATTAAAAATGCAATGCATTTGACCTTGATAACTTTCGTATTGTTGGTTTTCTCTTTTTCGTCCGTATACCAGTCGATTTGTCTCACTTTTCTCTTTATTTTGTTTGTAGTTTGAGCCCAAAATATTATATTTTGAAGGTTTTAATGTGCAGTTTTAATAAGCGAAATTGTATTGTTTACAAATCGCTCAAAATTATTAAACTAATTAAAAATGCAGTCCATTTGACCTTGATAAATTCGGAATTGTTGGTTTTCTCGTTTTCGGCCGTATGCCAATGGATTCGTCTCACTTTTCTCCTCATTTTGATAGTATTTTGAGCCCAAAATATTTTATTTTGAAGGCTTTAAAACGCAGTTTTGATCCTAACGTACGGATCAACTGGCAGCCGACAGGAGAATGTATAGCGTGCTAAATATAACTTTACTTGTGCATGTAGGCGGAAACGCCGAAAGTTTTATTTGTAGGCGGGCACCGCATTTTAGTACTGTGTCTGGTTCCATTTCTGGTCTGACTTGACGTGAACTAATTTCAAAACGTCAAAACATTTGGTTAATGATTAACATTTAACCGAATTTAGCCGTTGATTGACAACTACATAAAAATAATAACCAATCCGTTTTTTCCGTTCACCAGCGGACGGGTAATTCAAAAACCCCTAGTTTTGCGGCAGACGGTATTTCCTTTGCTTCCCTAATTTTCGCTGCCCGCAGAAATACCGCCTGCCATGCAGGCTACAATCGTCCACAAAATATATTGAGACTTTTTAAATCAATCCCCTCCCCCCTTATTTCAATGTTGAGACCTACTGTACTTGTCCAAAACGAACATAAGGTGACACTAGCACCGCAGCTGTGTCACTGGCAGTTGAAATTTAACATATGATGTTGGAATTAAACTATATTGTAGTTACTAACAACATTGAAATCGGGGGAGGGGGTTTGTCTCAAATATTTTGTGGACGATTGTAGGTAAGTGCCAAAATTAGCAATGACTCTATTTTACCTCGCTTACCTCGCTGTAACGTTTACCTCGCTGCATCGAGCCAAATTTTTTCGAATTAAAACAACTTCTGAAGTTCATGAACACGGAAAAATCGCTTAACGGTTGTGTGAAAAAAAGACCGGAACGACGGCGCATTTTACAAATGACTGGAAGCTCTGACGTCTCAACTCCGCGATAATTGAAGGTAACAAGTTTCAGAGGCTCTGGGAGTCTTCAAATCAAGTTTTATTGTGGATATTGGTACTTCAAACTTCCCTTTTTTCAACCATATTAGTCACTGAATCCAGTTAGGAGCCACTTTTGAGAAATTTAAAGTCGTATTTGATATGTGTACAAAGCCGTATTTGGACTTGGTGCTTGTTATCGCTAAAGTTTGCCATAATAATAGTTTTGTAAAAGCATCATAAAACCAGCGAAGTTTCAATGTAGAATATCTTTCACGTGCGTGGGCGAAAAAATCATAAAAGAGATTGTGAAAGTAACGAAGAATTTCATTTTTTGAGCCTAGAGCCATTGGTCGGTTCTTAGAGAGATAACCTCTTAAATTCATTCCCAATCGTGCAGAATAGACATACAGAGTTTAGATTAATAAATATCAGCATTGACAATTTGATAAGAATTTCCGGGTTTTCCCCGAGTAGCTAATTTTAATACGAAAGCGTACCACGTTTAATATTACCTCGCTGCATCGATCGAAATCTTTTTGAATTAAATCCACTTGTAATGTTCATGAACACAGAAAAATCGCTTAACTACGATGATATTAACGGCTTGTATAAGAAAACGGAACAACAGCGCATTTTACAAGTGACTGGAAGCTCTGACGTCTCAACTCCGCTATAATTGAAGCTAAACAAAATAGCCAAATTGTATCAAATTTCAGAGGCTGTCGAGTCACAGGCGGCCCAATCTCAGAATGAATGATCAGGTGTTGCGGGTTTTTAACGGTTTTTATAAACAAATTTTATAGTCAACCAAAACTATTTTAAAAACATTCTTAAGAATGTAAAGGTATTATACTATTATGTCAACTATATTTTATTGTTAAAATGTTTTAACAATAAAATATAGTTGACATAATAGTATAATACCTTTACATTCTTTTAATTAATCCATGAGCTCATTTAGAGCGGCTGATGTAACATTTTCTGTGGCCTACATTGTGTGTGCTCATCTATATATAATATAACAGTAAAAGGCTAATCACTGGCGGCACGACCCCATCGCCTTCAAAGTCAAATATCTCCGCTCAAACTTGTCGTACGCCAAAACTAATTCGATTACATCTTTTCACAAAGATTTCTCTTCCTAAATAATGTGGTTTGATCATAGTTTGGGCAAATTTAGAGACGAACGGAGCCAAAATATCCTCAATTTTGGATGCTGTTCAAAATACTTTATAGGGCTGCTCGGGCACGATCGTGGACGTGACGTAATCAATACATACTGACGATAACGCCTTACCCGGGGTGAGACATTATATGCTGTCCCACCCCATGTAAGGCGGTAAGGCGTTATTGTCAGTACGTATATTGATTACGTCACGTCCACGATCGTGCCCGAGCAGCCCTAAGTATTTTGAACAGCATCCGAAATTGAGGATATTTTGGCTCCGTTCGTCGCTAAATTTGCCCAAACTATGATCAAACCACATTATTTAGGAAGAGAAATCTTTGTGAAAAGATGTAATCGAATTAGTTTTGGCGTACGACAAGTTTGAGCGGAGATATTTGACTTTGATTTTACTGTTATATTATATATAGATGAGCACACACAATGTAGGCTACAGAAAATGTTACATCAGCCACTCTAAATGAGCTCATGGATTAATTAAAAGAATGCAAAGGTATTATACTATCATGTCAACTATATTTTATTGTTAAAATGTATTTATTTGACTAATTTAAGAATGTTTTAAAAATAGTTTTGGTTGACTATAAATTTGTTTATAAAATCGTTAAAAACCCGCAACACCTGATCATTCATTCTGAGATTGGGCCGCCTGTGGTCGAGTCTTCAAATCGCGGTTGGTAACAAGTTTTATTATGGATGTTGGTACTTCAAACTTCCATTTTTTTAACCATATTAGTCATTGAATCCAATTAGGTGCCACTTTTGAGAAATTTAAAGTCGAATTTGATATGCGTACAAAGCCGTATTTAGACCCGGTGCTTGTTATCGCTAAAGTTTGCCATAATCGTTCTGTAAAAGCATCATAAAACAAGGCAAGTTTCAAAGTAGAATAATTTTCACGCTGGTGGGAGAAAAATTCATAACATTTGGTTGAATACTTTTAAAATTATACGTATTTGAATTCGGCTAATTTTTATGCCTGATATTAGCCTGCTCACAGGCTCTATATATTGAGGCTGCGACTTCTATTGATATTTTTTCAATACGCCCCCTTTGAGATATTTGAATGTCCGGTAAATAGTAGTCAATCAAAGTAAGTTTTGTTAGTTAGATTACCAGAGGTTATTAACAACAACAAACAGTTTCTCGCGCAATTTTACTAATAATATAATAATTTAAATTAGGTTAAATTCATGGTAAAAACAGTTTCTAAGTTATTCAGAAAATTTATTAGAGTTATAAGTGATAAAACTGTTCCTAAATCTGCTCGTTTTATGAAGTGGCAGGCTAAATTTCCTATTTTTACGCAAAAAAGTGGCTTTTGTCGGTATCAAATCCGTTAATTTGTGCTCAAGGTTATTGACAATGTCCTTAAAAAGTTTTGTTGTTAATTCCTGTCTTCTATCGTAAAGTGATGGGGTGTACGTGTTCCTCAATGCTTCTTTGTATAGTGTTGTTCTGGGAATTATTCGACTGAAAGCTCGTTTCTGAAGTCTTTCAAGATCATCAGACAGATATTTGGGTAATGAGTCGTGAAATGCTTGGCACGCATACTCGATGACTGGTCGAATACAGGTGGAGTAGAAAAGGATTAGGTCGTTAGGTGGTAATTTCGCTCGTTTAAATTGTCTTAAAAAATATAGACGAGGTGCGACCTTTTTACAAATGTGTGAAATATGACTATTCCACTTCAGGTTATTTGAGATGAATAGACACAGCAATTTTACATAGATCATTAATCATAATACAAAATTACCACGGGCCGAGCTTTGTGCCTTGACAGACGCCGGCTGGGACCTAGCCCCATTCGGAACGGCAATCTTGGCTGAGTTTTACCCTCTGTTCTTGGTCAGTCAAAAAGTCTAAGATCCAAAGCATGACAGTACTCGGTATGTTATACTATTAATATATACACTTAATGTCTGCTCCCGAGGGAAATAGTTAGTTTTGTTTTCCCGAGAATCTCAATGTTTCCCGAGACGAAGTGGAGGGAAACATTAAGATTCGAGGGAAAACAAAACTATTTCCCGAGGGAACAGGAATTAAGTGTTTTGTTATATAGCGACGAACAAAAATCAACTTCAACAACATTCATACAACAATTGTATTTCGTGACAAAAACTCTACAGTGTAAACGAGTTTAAAATTAAAAGAACCTGCTTAAACGGTTTCCGCAGCATATCCTGTTGCCTGTTGTGTATTTTTCTTCTCTTTTATATTCTTATATTTGAACACAAACTTGGAAAATCGTAGTTTCTAATTATCTGAGTTGTGCCTCCATTTTGTTTATTTATGTACGTGGCCGGTCGGGCCGGGCAACAATTTTTCACTTGTTGCCCGGCGGGAAACATTGCATTTATCTGAAGTCACGTGACCACAAATCAGCCAACCACGTTTGGTGTTCACGCTAGCTATATAACAATTTAAGTTATTTGTATGTTTGCATGGCGATAAAACATATAATACGTCAAACGTCATAACTCGAGTTGTTGAACCGTTACCATCCGTGTCCTTATTCCAAGTGTGTAGCATGCTTATAAGAGCATATGTTGTACAACTATCCGGCATCGTCCCAAATTGTTTACTATAGATCAATTCCATCACCGCTGGCTTGACATAAATTATTACAACAAAAACTTTTGCGAGTTTCCATAGAATAGGTGTAAGTGAAATAGGGCGTAACTGACGATTGATATCCTGGATGGGCTTTTCTTTCGGTATTAGAACTACATCCGCGGATCCGCCTTCTTCTAAACTGGCGGTAGGGTACATTCCCGATATGATCTTCGTTTCTTTCAGGACCCTTACGAAAATCAACACTATTTTAACCCTATTTTATCCCTATTTTACTTTCTATTTTATTGCTATAGAAAAGCTATTTTATTTTTAACCCTATCATATTGCTATCACATATAGAAATCCTATATTAAACCTATTAGAACTCTGTTTTAATTGTATTTTATAGCTATTATAAATAGGTTTTTTGAAACAAAAAATAGCCTATTTTAAATAGATTTTATTTTTCTGAATCGGTGAAGCACAGATTAAAATAGGTTTAAAATAGCATAAAATATATTTAAAATAGAGTGCAAAATAGAAATAAAATATATAATAAAGTAAAGTGAAACATTGGTAATAAAATAGATTTTAAATATACATAAAATAGGTTAAAAATAGTCGAAAATACATATAAAATAGTGGATCAACTGCAGTATATTAACTAAAAATAGTAATATATAAAATTACTGCAAAAATAGTGATAAAATAGTTTAAAAATATGAATAAAATACTGATAAAATAGTAATAAAATAGTAGAATTTAAAATAGTGATAAAATAGCGAACAAAATAGTAAAAAAATAGTTCAAAATTCTTATAAAATAGTATAAAAATAGTGATAAAATAGTCAGAAAGTAGTAATAAAATAGTTATAAAATAGCAATAAAAGAATAGTAAAATAGTCATAAAATAGCAATAAAATAGTCAGAATGTAGCAATAAAATAGTTATAAAATAACAATAAAATAGCTATATAAAAATAGTAGCACTGCAACATAGTTACTTTATAAAGTAATAAAATTGTAGTATGATAATTAAAACCAGTTAAAAAATAGTAATGAAATAATATCAAATTAGCTGAAAACTAGCAATGCAGTACCATGGTTGACAGGTATATTATCGTTTAAAATTGTATAACATATAATACACATAAAACAGTTTGTATTCTTATTAGCTCTCAATGCTAGGTTGTGGCAGTTTAAGGGCGGCAGGGGTGAATATGGCAGTTTAAGCAGTGTCAAATCAATGGCATTGTTTACCACAGTCAGAGTTACCAACGTTTGAGTAACTGTAAGGAATCTATTACACCATTGGGTTTCAAATCAATTGCAGGATGAGCAGTCTAGTAGTCTACTAGCAGTTAGACCCATGCCACCAAGCATCTTGCAGATCATGAAGCAGTTATTGCCAATACATGCGAGCTTAATTGTCAGTATTAAAAGGTGAAAAATGGGCAAGCAGACCATAGTCGATAAGCAAAATTGTCTAGCTTGAGACCTCACAGTTAAATATTGTGTGCAGAACTTAAAGTAGGGAGTGTTAAGGAAAATTACATCCAAATATGTCAACATGAAACATCATGGGCATGAAACATCATGAGTCTAGCTGCACACTTTTCTTGGCAAATAAAATTGTCCAACATTAGGCAAGATACAAAAACATTTAGATATTAACAAACTGCTGAAAATTGGGCACTTCGCAGTGAAATGGGTAATTTTATTCAAAAAAAAAAATTAGTTCACCCTTGTCGTGACTTGCCGGGGTGTCTCTAAAGATATATATAAAATGTAGCCCAAAGGTTGTTACATATATTATTAAGCAGATCATGCAGGTGGTATAGATAAATGTATTCATATATTATAAACTTTGAAAAAGCAAACAAAGGACTTTGACTGTTTCCAGTCAGAGCACTTCCATAATCAAGTTGCCATACACAACAAATTGATCAAATTGACATTTTTACCTATTAACCGGCCCACCCGGCATTAAAAAATTCAAGCATGGCATACAAAGGAAATTGAAATTAACCCTCTATATCCATTCCATTGATATCCTAGTGCATTGTACTATTACCCTCTGATGTTAGACATGGTAAAATCAAACAGCACTGAAAGAATCCAGCTCTGATGCAACCAACACCTGGTGTTAGACTGAGGGTGAAAAAAAATTAAAGTAGGGTATATAAGTGCTATAATGGTTAAGTGCATGTGACATCCTTTTCCGGCTGATAATTTCAGCAAATATACTAGATAGATATAAGTAGAATATAATATAATGACATGTCTTGCAAATATAACGACATATCTTGTGAAATACTGGTGAAGGTGAATCATATTTGATTCAAAACATACAGTTTTTATAAATTGTGTGTTAATTACTGTATTATATATATTATATATATATAATGCACTCCTTATTCAGAATAACTTTTATTCTATGACTATTGTAACTGAGACATGCACATTTAGCTGGGATATGCCTAGGTATTTATAAGCATATAAAGAATTGAGGATTGAAACTTGAGTAGATGCCAAGCTATAATATATTATTTAATTTTGATACAAGAAACACTGCCACTGGAATCTGTCATATATTACACAACTATTAACTATTTGGCATTAGTTACAATAAACATAATTTAATATAAAGACTGAGTCAAATGTATTAAGCTTTGAATTAAACTATTGTTTTATGTCATCGTTTTAAATATTGTCGCGGCAAATTCAAATTTTAAGCCGAAACATCAAGCAGCTGCACGTGCATTCTCAAAATTCACGAATGAAGATTGAAGTAGAAAATATTTCCCTTCAAAATTGCTCTATTATACACAAACATAACAAGATTCTTAGCTGGATATTACTCAGTCATCCCTGATGTTTCATCTTCGCTTATTAAGGCTTCATCGGCTCGTAATATCGAGCGAAATATTACTTCGAAATTATCGCGGCAAATTCAAATTTTAAGCCGAAACATCAGAGGTCATCAAACACGTGCATTCTCAAAATTCACGAATGAAAAAAGCAAATATTTCCTTTCAAAATTGCTCTATTATTTATAAAACATAACAAGATTCTTACCTGGACTTTACTCAATCATCCCTGATGTTTTACCTTCGATTATTCACGGTTAATAAAGCTTCGTCGGCTCGAATTAAATATCGAGCGAAATATTGTAACTTCGAAATCACGAACTGATTATAAAAAATATGGCGGGGTTGTAAATTCAGTGCTTCCACTTCCAGTTTCAAAAAAATAATTTTCTTCCCAACTGCAACAGCTGGGAAATTTGTTGCGCATGCGCCAGATTTCCATTGAAACTTGAAGATTTCCCCGAAGAAATATTACGAGATGTTCGTGGTTGTTGTATATTTTTGAATGCCTGTTTAATCTTTATACTTTTTTTGCTTGAGACAAAGACAAAGACAAAGTAAAATGTACTCTACGTTTCCAGTGTATAGAATATCTCGTTTGAACAGCAATAGAATATTAACAAACAAGAAGACATTTGACACGCTTATTTAAAATCTGTAGTCATGCCCCGACTGAGGTATAAAAGCCAATCGTCGCGAGCTTGACAGCCTTGTCAAAGGCAAAACAAGTACAAATTTGGATTCAAACAGAAAGAAGTTCAATCTTAATACAACTAACATATATTCTACACAAATACGGGTGGTTTAAAATGTTTTCAATTGAATTTTCAAAGCTTTTATCTATCGCTATGATAATCAAACTGTGAACTTGATGCAGCAGTTTTGTTGACGCTTGCGAATGCAAAATAAACAGAGCATTTCTACACAAAACTCTCGCTTAGTCTTCTGATGCACTTGTACGTTCGGTTCTATATAGTTAAACAAGGAAAATATTCAAGGAACACTGGTAAATTATCGTTGTAAAAAAACATTTCAGTGCTGAGGCAGTACCACTGATCTAGCAGTACAAGGTCTCAAGGGCAAGGTCAAGTTGTCGATTTCATTACATTTTACAGTACTTCGGAATGTTTTCGAACTCTTGCTTCATACAAGAGCAGTAAACGCACGCATTCCCCTCCCCCAGGACCTTCTCTATCAGAAAACAGTTTTGTGCAGAAACTTATGCTTTTTTATCGGAAAATTTTTTACTTTTCTCAACAAAATACTTTAGAAACACGGAAACCTTAAATATTTAAATAATTTTCATACCTTTTTGGGATTGCAAATAGCAAAATTTGATTCATTATCACACTTTTTAAATATATGTGACAAAGTTGCTTCGAAATCACTATCACGCAGTAATTCCGATATTGATAAATATGCTGCAGATAATCACAATTGCCATGACAATGCCACATGTACCAATAACGAAGATTCATTCAATTGTACTTGTGAATCTGGCTACAGATAGACTGCTAGCGGTTCCTCCTTTACGCTGCTTTAGATTTCCGGGCAAGCGAAAGAAAGGCGAAAAAAACGAAATACGCGTTGCCCACGCAACGCAAAATTCCCATTGTTCGAAATTGATATGCCTGTCATTAACAAGGGCAAATAATGTTAGCCAATCAGCGCGTTTGTTTACTTTTTGCGTTCTTGACCAATCAGAATGCCTGAAATTCGAAACATGTAAACAAAAACAGTGAGAAAATAACACCTTGTTCTACGCCCTCGGTGACATTCGATATTAAACTTTTTTCGCCAAAACTGACAAATTCTAATAAAGCATGCTTTCATCTTTAATTTCCTCGGGGGTATTTTTTAAATTCGATCTAGAACGCGAAATCAGGGGCGGATCTAGGATTTTTCGCACGTTAGTCAAAATTTTATGACGTCATCGATGACGCAAAACGTGATGACGTCATTTGACATGACGTCATTTGATGTCAGGATGATAGTCCAATTTTTGTGGAAGTATAGATATTTTGTTTTATCAAACTACAAATGCGTAAATGACATAATTTTCGTACCTGCCAATGTTCAGCATATGATATATTAATATATAGACTGTTTCGCCCTACAGTGTATACCTTGATTCATCAGCATGCCTATAGGAAAAACGTTTACCAAAAATAGTAAACCGTGATCCAACAAGGACAGCTTCTTGAAAAAGCTGAACACAAGCACAGGTTTCTGGCTCCTTAAAACCACATTGCTTGCCTTCACACCTTTTGCAAGAGCAAAAGGAGTTTGGCTAGAACTTAGAAATGGGTGACAATAAAATGAACAATGAATACCACCTAAAATGAGCAATCTGATTTTAAGGTGCCATAAACCCACCTCACACCTTTCACCGCAGCAAAAGGAGCTTGGTTAAAAGTGGATGACAATACGGGACATTTCATGGATGTGAAATTGCCTGGTTTTTCCCTTTAGCCCCTTCCCCAGTCCTATTACTAACCTAGCTATGTCTAATCTAATTAAATTCATCATCTTGTTATATATCTGTCTAGCTATGAAAATGTATAATATCGCAAGTGAAATGGTGCCTCAAAGCTGTAGCTTCAGTGGAAGCCAACTTTTATTGAAAACAAGTTTATTTTACCTGGCATTTTAAACATATTTTAATCACAGTCGATTCAAATACAAAATATTTCATTACAAATGACTATTACTTTACTTATCTAGTTATCTGAAATATTAAATTGGCAAGGTTTTTAACACAGTATTGTATTATTCCTATACTACGCTTATACATACTGTATTATATACTCACTAGACAGTCACATACTATCAACATGGAGTTTGTCTGTCAGGGCCTGAAATAATGTTCCCAAAGTTCCCGATCATGGTGATCGGCAGTCATGACTTTCCCTGCTTTTTCAGGTTGCAAACCATGCTTTTCCGCCGATCATAAGCAATTTCCTGCCTATTATTGATTGGTGATCAGTTGTTATTTCAAGCCCTGGTCTGTTGAAAAATTTAACTGGTTCAAGATGCAATGGACCTGTCTCAAGCCAATGAGATCAGACCCGATATTTGGCATCAGCTTTTGTCTACAAAGCCTGAATAATGTTTGGGGGGGGGGGGATTTGGGAAGGTGGTGATCTTGAAAGGCTAAGTTTGGTTGATGATGAAGAACCAAACCCCAGGAAGTTTTTTCTGTCAGTGTTGTGTACAAGAGTGAGGTTATTAATTGCTATTGGAGGCGAGAGTGGTCTTTTTGCAAGCTGAGATATTTAACTTTAACCACATGTTCCAGAAAATTTATCAATAATGTTTCCTACAGTACTATGTTAGGAATAATTTCCTGATGAACTTGCATCATGACCAAGCCAAGTCATTTAATTTAAGTAGTCTTCAACCATAGTGCTTCGCATATAGCCTTTTAGTGTTCTACTGTATAAAAAGTGCCGAAATAGACCTTTCACACTTGCACTGTAAACATTTAAACTATCAAGGTCAAATTAGGTCATTGGTACCTGTCAATGCTTATAGGAAACAGAGCTATACAAGCAATTGCCAGTTGCATATATCAGATCTAAAAATATAACCAAAGATTATATTATTATTATCTTTATAAAGTACATTTGCAGAGCTATTATCAGTCAATCAATACTCTATAAAGCATGTACACAATAAATATTTTTTATCCAACATGATCAAATATTTGAGATCAAATTTCTGCCACTTGAGGTGTTTTAATTTTATACACATAATGAATATGTATGCAGTATATAAAACTTTGGACCTATAAACCTCGCATAATTATGCAAATCGTACGTTCAATTCAACGATTTATTGTTCAAAATTCAATCCACTTTACCTTATTGCCATACACCTCTTTATAATCTCCTGAAATAGACGACGAGAATTCGAGAAATCAACACATCTCAGCTAGATAGTTTCGGCCAAGACAATTTTCTTGCATCCATCGAATTTATCTGCTTGAAAATATATTCTCCACAGAACACCAGTAAGCATTCCTTATCGTCACTTTCAAATAACGATCTAACCTTTTCGAAATCTACGTCGTTCATTTCGATAATAGTAAATAAAATTATACAAACGAAATAATTTTCTTGTAAAATTGTACAGAACTGCAACAAGCTACCAAGTGCACAATGCTTCCAAATTGAAGATTAGAATAGAAGGCCAATCAGAGGAGATGTTCTTTAACTCTTTTGCGCAAATTGTCCAATCAGAAGCTGCTATCTATTTGCAGAATTAGTCAAAATAGTCAAAATTTCGCAATCGTTAGTCAAAATAGGTCTGACCAATCAACATGCCTGTAATGTGTAATCTGAGCAAATTGGACCAATCAAATCATATGAACTAAAACGCAGAATAGTCAATTTTCATTTGAATACCGCTTATTTGACTTATCGTTTGACTAATCAATCGCTGGCTCAATGTGCAAAAACTGATCGAAGTTTATATGCTGGAGTATGATAGAGTTTTGATTGCGTGATCAGAAATGAAGAGAAGTGTTTGCGCTGGGAAAAAATTCAAAAACCTTAGTCCAAATTTTTTTATATGCCTTTTTTTTACGTTAGTCGCGTGACTAATCTGACTACCCCTAGATCCGCCCCTGCGCGAAATATTTATGTTTGAATAACAGTGTTTCGACGCGCGTAAAATAGCAGACTCTCACTTGCACTATCTTTACACACACACACAAAAAATTGGTAGATTTGGCAGTTTAAACTTATTTTCCCCATACCACAGGTGACATGTTTTTAAATATTACCTATCTGATCTCATTTCGCATCGGAAATGCGTCACAACGATCCACGACTGACAGGTACAATATCACTTTACTCATTACTGTACTTAGTACATATCCGGTTGGCAAAATGGCGATTGTTTGACAGACCTTCGCGAAGGGCTTAATATTTTTGCTAACAAACTGTTCACGAGGGTTTCGCTCTGTTCGTCTTCTGGTTCGTCGTCAATCGTCATCGGCTGCCTCACTTTCTTGGTCGCTTTCGTCCTTTTCAAAGCAAGTCGCCGGGGCAATCAGCGTTAATATTTGCTGTCTTTCGAAGACCTTCCAAGAGCTTCAACATTTGCCAACGTTGTTGCTTCACAAACTGGGCAATCGCTGATGTTGGGCAGGATGCATTCGATGTGGAACGAAGGTCCACAACCACGGAAAACGTTTCAAGTGATTAATCTTTTCGCAGGCAGGCAAATCGCAGGTAAGATTTATATTTTATATTTACAGATCTTGATACATTTATAGTCAGCCGTCCTTGGAGTTGTTCCAAAATATGAGTGTGTGCCAAAGTTAAAATATTACTCATAATCTCCAGAACATGTAGTTTGGACAATGTTTTGAATCACTGCAGTTTAGAATTAGCAGTCGTTTTAAAGACAACAGAACTGGCAGCCATGGCACCCCATAACTATTCAGTGTACAATACCAGTCAATGCAAATTACCACCTCCCCCAACCCAGAAGTAGGCAGTTTTTATTTCCCAGCACTGCATAATCAAAATTGCTGGATTGTATAAATGTCTGGCTTTGTCTCAGTGGCCCTGCTTTGCCCCATGAACCCCACAGTACACACTTCCTAGATTCAAGCAAGCGGGGACTTATATTGACTGGTACTTAGGGCCTGTTTATATGGAAGCTGGGCTGGCCCGCTAAGTGAGACAGCCCGGTAAGCTGTGCATTTATTGCACAAGTGGGCTGGCCAGGTTGCTGAGATCTCACTTGACAAGAGGTGAGATCTCGCTTACCGGGGTGGAAATTTCTCCATATAAACACTCACAAGCGGACTAGCCCGGTTGCTGGGATGAAAGATACCGCCGCAAGCTATTTTGAACAACTGTCAAAACCAGCAAGCGGGATGAAATTTTCTCATATGAACACAAGAGAAATTCATCCCACCTGCCTATCACGCTAAGCAGGCCAGCCTGGCTTCCTGCATATAAACAGGCCCTTAGTTGAATTGCAGCACTTGGTCTGCCTGTGTGTTACTTTTAAGTGTACCGTGTTTCTTTGCAAGGTAAAAGAAACAAGAGGTGAGAATGGAAAGCCTCTTGATCATATTAATTGCAAATCCCACTTCCACACTTGAATAGGTTCAGAATTTGAATCTCACATGTGATTGGCCATTTGTAAAAATATGTCAAACCTGTTTGGGAAATAAACACTACTGTGAGCTAATTATAGCTATCTATCTATTTAGCTTTGCCAATTAGGGCCGGGTCACCACAACAGCATATGCCAATTACTGTGAGCCCTTTTTACCCAACCCACCCTGTCAACTTTCCATGTGGGAGGAAACTGGAGTACCCGGGGAAAACCTGTGACGTTCAGCAGAGCGTTGCGGTTTGAGTCGCATTGAGAAAATTCTCACTGACTTGAACCTGCAGCCTCAGAGGTGACAGGCAAGTGCGCTAACCACTTGGCCACCGAAGCCCCAATTAAAAAGCCCCAAGCTATTATAGTAAACTCAACCAAGCATGAATATTAATACTCCTGCAGGTGAAAAGGTATTAAATTTCTCAGGAGATAAACATATCAACATTAATCAGTTTTGCAGGACATGTAATACATTCTTGGTTGAGTTTAATAGAATATTTTAATACAGGCTATAATTAGCTTACAGCAATGTTTATTTCCCAAGCCAGTTTGGCATATTTTTACAAATGGGCAATCACATGCGAAATTCAAATTCTGAACCTAATCAAGTGTGGAAGTGGGATTCTCAATGGACAGTGACCCTAGGCTGTACACAGCACAGGGGAGGGGGGGGGGAGCAGGAGAGGGAAACTGCCCTCCTAAAGAAAACTATATTTACAATTTTTAGAATGTCATTATTAATTATTCTTTGGATATTTGGAACTTTTTTCAACATATAAGCCTTACTGCGCCCTGGTGATACGGCCCTGATGTGACCAGAGGCTCTCCGTTCTTGCATCTTGTTTCTTTCGCCTCGCAAAGATCCTCTGGAACCAGAGTACACTTAAAGTAACACACACACAGAGCAAATAATATAATGCTTTTAAGGCAGTGAATTGGTAGGGAAATCTTTCAATAAAATCCTCTGATTAGGGTAAACTATGTATCAATACCAGACAATATAAATCCCTGCCTGCTCAAATCCCAAAGTGTGGGGCAAAGCAGGGTCACTGAGACAAAACCAGATATTTACACACAGATATTTACAGATAGTGACAGTGCTGAGAAGTAACAACTGCCTACTTCTGGGGGGGGGGTAGTAATTAATTACATTGACTGGTATTGTACACTAAATAGTTATGAGGTACCATGGCTGCCAGTTCTGTTGTCTTTAAAAGAGTTAAAGGACTGCTAATTCTAAACTGCAGTGATTCAAAACATTCAAACATGTTCTAGAGATTATGAGTAATATTTTAACTTTGAAACACACTCATATTTTGGAACAATTTCCAAGGACGTACTGACTATAAATGTATCATGATCTGCAAATATAAAATATAAATCTTACTTTAAAATTTCCAACGATTTGCGATTTGCCTGCCTGCAAAAAGGTTAATCCACTTGGAACGTTTTCCGTGGTTGTGGACCTTCGTTCCACATCAAATGTATCCTGCCCAACATCAGCGATAGCCCAGTTTGTAAAGCAACGTTGAAGCTCTTGGAAAGACTTATGGCAGGACTTAATTTAGGACTTCATTAGTCCTGTTGTCTGTGCCTTCAATTTCTTATTGTAAAACTAATAAAAAAAATTTAAAAAAAAGACAGCAAATACTAACGCTGTTTGCTCCGCCGACTTGCTTTGAAGAGGACGAAAGCGACCAAGAAGTGAGGCAGCCGATGACGATTGACGACCAACTAGACGAAACCCTCGTGAACAGTTTATAGCAAAAATATTAAGCCCTTCGCGGAGGTCTGTCAGACAATCGCCATTTTGCCAACTGGATATGTACTTTTAATGTACAGTAATGAGTCATGCGATATTGTACCTGTCAGTCCTGGATCGTTGTGACGCATTTCCGATGCGAAATGAGATCGATGAGATCAGATAGGTAATATTTAAAAACATGTCAGCTGTGGTGTGGGGAAAATAAGTTTAAACTGCCAAATCTACCAATTTTTTATGTGTGTGTAAAGATAGTGCAAGTGAGAGTCTGCTATTTTACGCGCGTCGAAACACTGTTATTCAAACATAAATATTTCGCGTTCTAGATCGAATTTTAAAAATACCCCCGAGGAAATTAAAGAAGAAAGCATGCTTTATCAGAATTTGTCAGTTTTGGCGAAAACAAATTAATATCGAATGTCACCGAGGGCGTAGAACAAGGTGTTATTTTCTCACTCCTTTTGTTTACATGTTTCGAATTTCAGGCATTCTGATTGGTCAAGAACGCAAAATGTAAACAAACGCGCTGATTGGCTAACATTATTTGCCCTTGTTGCCCTACCTGGCTAAAGCAGTCTCCACAGAGTTACCCAATGTCAGAGAAAATAGAGGAAACCGAAGATCAGTCAGAAGAATGCCTCAAGGAACTACGAGTTAAGGCAATATCGACCACTACAGCTACCAACCTTGTTAAAGAAACCACGTCTGTCAAGAACACTAACCTGTCAAGGATTATTGACATTACCCGGTTTAGTTGTCTTGCAAAATTGCTCAGAGTCAGGGCATTTTTTAACTATATAACTGGGGGGGCTTTGGCCCCCCCAGCCCCCATGGTGGCCCCCCCACTCAACTATTTTGGCCCCCCCAGTCAAAGTCCCTTTTCTCTAAAATATAAGCAAAACATGGAATTTAGAAGGGAGGTTTGATATTCTAGTGACTGAAATTTGCTTTGTGAATCTTATGTCCTGTCTTTTATGTTTAATAAATACCTTATTAGATTTTAAACATTTCCCAGGCAGTGGATTGCATTACCCAGACCCTATAGATTTGAGTTGTTGGACAAGTTAGTGACCGCAGGGGGCAACAGGCCCTCAACCATGTGTTTTATAAGGGGGGGATAATTTTGGCCCCCACCAAAAAAAAACAATTTGATTTCGATACTAGAAGTATTTGAAATCATATATACATATAATCAAATATCTGTAATCGATATTTCTATAACATTTCTCGTAATAATCCATCCTGACTCGCGGATATCATAGACTCACAAATCATAATGAACGAATTAATGAAAAGGCCAAACAAAAGACGTATAGAAGACTTTGAAAATGCCATTTCCGATGATTTAGAGACGCAAAATTTTCAAAATTTTTCCGCTCTGTGCCAACCATGGTCGCGCTTCGTGGGAGTCGGGAACTCTAAGTTTATCAAGCTGGCTCCCTAAGTGACGGCCAAGTTGTGGTATCTACATAAACATACTATGCAAGTACATAACTGAAAGTTCAGTCTATCTACAGCATAATGTAATTCTGTATATCCAAAAATCTGTTTCAGAAAATGCAGGGAATTGCAGTCATAGGGGTAGAAAAATACAAAAATTTTCTGGGGGAGAAAACCCCAGACCCTCTCCAGGGCCGTAGCAATCGCGCCCGGGGTGGGGGCTGCAGCCCCCAATAATTTACTAATAATCATTCATTTTTTAAAATCATGCAGACCTTTATTATTTAATCCATGACAAACTGCAAAGAATGAGGATATTAGCCATACTTTCCTGCAACTTATCCAATATATTGTTAATTAAATACACCTTCGTCCATTTAGTACTACTGAATTCTAAATTTCCACATACTAAAAACGCTGTTTTCTGACAATCAGAAATCTTTCAAATCTTCCCCAAAGTCCAGGAAATGGCATTTCAGAGACTCTAAATTTAAAAATTTCCTCGGGCCTTCGGCCCTCGCTTTCAGCCCCCCCCCCAAACGAAAAGAGCTTCCTACGGCCTGTTCTCCCCCCCCCTACTATTAAATGCGATACCACACCAAACTTTTTGTTACCAACAAACCATCTATCATTGCTCCACACTCGGTATGGTATGGTCCCTTTTTGTAGATGGCCCCCCCACTGACGAATTCTTAAAAAATGCCCAGTTATTTATACGCCATTCCTGGATAGCCCTGAAGGAATCCCGAAGGAAACGTGTTGCGTTTGGTCAAACCGTTTGGTCAAACTATATAAGTAAACTCGAAGGCTAACTCAGGGTGGGGAATTGAAGCCAGTGTATTTTAGTTTTTCTGAGTTATGAGCAGAAATACTTAACACTGAACGTTGTGCTGTATATGAAACTGAAGCTATTAAAAAAACGCTTTTTGGTGTTGAAATTTCAAGACTTTAGCTAAAAGGAATATATTTAAAAACTACAAAAATAATTGCCGATAATTTTCCATTTTTTGGCCGAATGGCAGTTTTTTTTGTATTTTAAAAATATTTTTCTTTTCGCTTGAAGTCTTGAAATTTCCACACCGAATAGCAATTTTCAATAGCTTCAGTTCGATATATAGCCCAACGTTTGGGATCAAGTATTTCTGCTCATAACTCAGAAAAACTATTTTGGCTTCAGCAAATCATAGGCCCTCATCATAGCAGTTAGCGTTCCAGTTTACTTATAGTTCAATGGGTCAAACTGGAAACAATCTTCTCGCATGTAACTGAGGCGAGATTATAATCCAACAACTGCATATTGCAGGAATTTAACACCTGAATTCATACTGGTGAAATACACGAACGACTTTGCAACCCAACTACAAAATGCCGTCCAAACACCCAGCAAAATTGGTTTGCCTTTTCCATATAGTATCAGTGTACCACCGATCTTACATATATCATAAATATCAAGTGATTAACAGGATTCCCTAATGTTTCCACATCCACTGCTAAGTTTAATGACATATCTTATATTCTAGCTTGCAGTGATGCTGTTGATATCGGTTTTGCCATTCCATCTAATTCATTCGCCGATTTTGAAGACCTCAGAGATTTCGTCAAAAGAACATTAGATTACGTTGTGCCTGGAACAGAGAATGTCCATATTGGCTTAATGATTTATCATAAAGATGCTGAAGTTTATGTTAAGTTTGACCAACAATTTGATTTGACTGAACTTAAGAAGCTGATCAATAGTATAGCTTATGTTAACACTGGACGGGACAAGAATAGATTGGATGTTGTACTTCAAGCTGCCGCGAATGATTTATTTACTCTTCGTGGTGGGGTTCGTCAAGGTAATAATAGTTGAAGTAATCTTTATTTAAAGAAGGAAATTTAACTTAGCAATAAAATGCTACTCTTCTTCATGACTCTCGTGATAATACTAGAAAAATGCATCAGCCTCTATTCGCAGAACTTCGTGTACTAGTTAACAAATAGATAAGATTTTGTCCTTGTCTGTTCAGTTATACTGGAGATACACAGTATGACGTCATAATGTGGGAAGAACAAGAAATTACGTGTTCATGTATCGTAATTTTTAAAATTTTTCTGTCATATTTTCATAAATTTATCAAAATTTTTGTTATAACTATTACTTTTAAATCCGAGCCACTCCAGTATTTTCGCTGATCATGAAAACGATTTGCCGATAAAACCGTTATTTTGCCGAAACGATGTTTTCAGGGGAGGGTGTAACTACGGCCCTGATTGTGATTGATCCTTAGTAGCAATTGATTGTATTTAGGTGCATCAAAGAAATTGATTGTGGTTGGTGTGGCATCTGACTTTACGAATAAACCTGCGATCTATGCTTCCGTTGAGCAATTACGATCATTAGGAGTGGATGTTATCGGAGTGGCATATGGGTCAAATGTAGACACATCGACCATAAGAAGAATTTCCAGCTTTCCTCTTAACGAGAATTTTAAAGTTGCACCAACTATTACTGACTTGTTAAGCCGTCTTCCACGATCCATCGTTGCATCTAGTTGTAAAAGTAAGTTTAAGGGTGTTTGTTTATAAAAACCGTTCAACATTCTGTTCCATCGAACACGGTGCCCAGGATCTTGAAAAGTCAACCGCTTATTTAAGCCTGTAATCTTATTTTTATCACAGACAACTAGCTTGACTAAGCTTTCAACTGAGATCATTTGTGTCTAAAATAAATAATGTCCAAACTTGTTTTCCGCCACTGATTGGAGGCGAATGCAACCCATTGGCAAGCTAGCAATGGCAACTACCAGTAGTTGAGCATGCTATGCTAATAAACCTGCATCTAAATACGTTAAAGACAATTCACTTCTAAACGTTTGAATAATGCAAATGATTAAGAGGATATTTTTTTGTATGTCACGAAACACGCGCTCAAAACTAATGCGTATAATATACCACTTGAGGTTATGACTAAATTCAAAATTTTTATTTTTCGATACGTTTCTCAATCGGCAAACAAACTTAAAAAGTATGTTTAGTGCTTTATCTGTAAAATAATGCTAAAATGAAGAGATTTTGGATGATACGCCAAAGAGAAAATGACGTCTGAAGTTCAGTAAGTTTTGCTTATATGGCTGTAAATATGGCGTCAATTTTAAAGCATCATTGATAATTGTTTTTAATTTACAATTTTTAACTATTATTTTATGTTTCTCAACCGGCAGATGCATTTAAAAGGTTTTGAACACATTTCATCGCAAATACGTGATATTGAAAAAAATTGCCTCTTAAACATTTGCATAGCATTGCCTGTTGCTATGGCTAGCTTCTTCACTGATGCAAACCAAACACTCGTCAACGTCCTCGTTGATTTAAAGTAGAAAAAGGCGTCACCATCAACAAACGTAAATATACTCTTACGGACGATAGCAGCTTTCATCTCTGTTTTGATGGTGAAAGCATTTGATCGTATAACTATTGTTGGTCTTAATCACTCACTGACTTTGTTTTGACATACATCGCCTGCTGTTTTTGAATTCCATTTTTGTTTTGTAGGCAAAAATGGCAAGTGTCCTTACACCAAAGTTCCAGAAAATTGTCCTGCCAATAGTTTTGAAGAATGTCAAGTTGATAAAGATTGTTCTGATGATAGAAAATGTTGTCAAAATGGCTGTGATCGGAGATGTACGGCACCCAAGCAAGGTAAACTATTATGACGTTCCATTTTGAACCCATAATAAAGCTTGTTTAATTTCTATTTCAATCTTGATGTGACGTATGGTAGCATCTTTAGTTCCGTTATGATGCTCACATAACGAGGAAATGGAAACTATAAGGCTGGATAGCGCTATTCGCCGGATAGTGAATTTTTTTAACTTTCTTAAATTGTCCGTTGTTTGGGATAACCAGATTAAACTTTAGTATTTATAAATTAATAAAAGTTTCTGTTCATTAACTATGAGGACCATATCCTTACTTTAATAGCTTTTCAAGCATTTTTTACAAATGAATTCAAATTGCATTTTAAGCCTTCCATGCATCTTTTTGCGCAGGCCATTTTAAAAGTAATATTTATAAACAACCCTCCTGCACTCGAAAATTTTCTTTTCAAAATAATTTTAGTGATAAAGATGATAGCAGAACCCAAACTACCCATGTTTGCATAAACTATTCACAAATTTTGCGGAATTTGCAATTTATCAGCGAACTTTTATGCACGACCACATCAGCTTTGCTGTAATTTCTATCGTGTGAAAATAAATACTATGTGCAGCTTTTTATACTCCCTGTAGTTTGCCTAATTCTACGATATATATTTATTACAACTATATGTTTATTTCTAGGTTGTTTCAGAGCATTAGAGATCGCATTCCTTGTAGATACATCGTATTCAGTGAGTGACGAGGAATTACATCGAATGAAAGATTTTATGAAAGAAGTTGCAAATGGATTTAGTATTTCTGAAACTGGCGCAAGAATTTCCATTGTAACCTTTGATAAATTTGCAAAAATCCTGCTGAAATTTAAAGATAATTTTGATGCAAAGAAAATTTTCACGCAAATTAATAGCTTGGATAAAACACGGAACGGAGAAAGGCGACTTGATCTTGGCTTGGAAAAAGTTCGATCTGATATATTTTCACTCACGGCAGGAAAACGCCAGGTTGGTTTTTGTGCATGTTTTAATCACTTTTATAAGCGATAATACAATGAAAGCTCACTTCCATTGTGATCATTGATTGTGAGCATCCTGGCTACATGACATTTCATCCACGGCTGTGCGCTCGAATATCATTGTCTTGTACCACATGAGCTTGATAGTAAGCAAGGTTATCTAACGTACTAAGCTGCGAACATGCATGTCTGCAGGTTGAAGTCAATCCTATACTAACTTGGAAGCCATGCGCTTGCCCAACATAATCCAGAAGGAGAAAATCACGGGACGACCTACAGTACCGTAATAATAACACGAATGATTCGGTAACTACATATGGCTGTTCTACGTGGTGGTGTATACTGTACCACATAATCTTCATACACGATTGCGTAAGCGAGAGTATAAATCCGAGATGCGTCAGTGACAGATAATTTGCGTCAGTGCCGCAATGAAGTGAAATATATCGAGAAACACCGCTTCTCCTGTTTTACAATTATGACGTCATAGGGGCCTCTGGGAAAGTTTTGCCCCGGGCCCCGTGCAACATTTCGGCTGCTCTGCAGGATGAGTTGAGTTTAAAGGAGAGAAAAGTAGCCGAGAATAAGAGAATTATGTAGTTGTCAGTTGCAATTTTCTTTATCTACACTGCGGCTGCGCGACACTGAATCTCAAGTTTGAAGTGGTAGAATCTATTTTACATTTTTGTTTCATTCTAGGGCGTTCCTGGGGTTCTGATTATTCTAAGTGCTGGCCCACCATCCAGCAGTTTGAATAAGTTAAAAGAAATTTCAACATCGTTAAAGAGATCAGTGGATATCTGGACTATGGGAAGTGGACCTGTATCATCCTCTCAATATCTGAAGGATATTGCTTCTAGTTCAGAACAATCTAGTAAATCAATATTTTTTGAAAATTTATCACCACTTATAACTACCATCACTCAGAAACTTTGTTCAGGTGAGGTTGGCTAACTAATATGCTACGTGGTTTAGGGACAGTATGTTGCAATTACTCGCGTAAATAGCTCACAGCTTGTCAACAAAATGTGTTCGCATGCATTGCTTGTTCCGTATAATGCTTTATGTATTTATTTATTTTGTTATATGAACCGTTACAACTTGTCAATCCTGTCCTGAATAATGTCCCTGTCCTTGATCTGTTATCAAAACCACACCCCTTTACTTATGTTTTTAACTATTTGAATAATGAGGTTAATATCAACACTACATTACATTCCCAGTTGTTGACAAATCTGGAATAAGTTGTTATCATCTTGTGACAAGGTTGATGAGGCCAACAGACTCGCAAGAAGTTGTTCCAACCAGTCTGATATCGTCTGCATGTAACACGTTGTTAATAACAAGTTGATGACAAGCTCGTAGCAACTTGTTACAAAGATACTGTATTAGTCTTGTTGGAACAACTTGTAGCAAGTCTGTTACTGTCATCAACCTTGTATAACAAGGTGATTACAACTTGTTCCAGACTTGTCGCAACAACTGGAAACGAGCTGTGGGAACACATCCTGATATCAGCTTTGACAACAACCTTGTGTTACAACTTGTTTTGTCCAGATCTGTAGCAACAACCTTGTGTTACAACTTGTTCCAGACTTGTCGCAACAACTGGAAACGAGAAGTGTGAACACATTCTGATATCAGCTTTGACAACAACCTTGTGTTACAACTTGTTCCAGACTTGTCGCAACAACTGGAAACGAGAAGTGTGAACACATTCTGATATCAGCTTTGACAACAACCTTGTGTTACAACTTGTTCCAGACTTGTCGCAACAACTGGAAACGAGAAGTGTGAACACATTCTGATATCAGCTTTGACAACAACCTTGTGTTACAACTTGTTCCAGACTTGTCGCAACAACTGGAAACGAGAAGTCAAGTCCGGACAAAGGGCCTGCGCTCAACACGTCGAAATTTATTCTTATTCTTTAGGCAGTTGCATCCCACAAACAATCCCGCAAATTGTATTCTTCGCTATGACACCGGCTGCCCAATAACATCCGGGATAAAACGAATAGACAAATTAACAGATATCAAGATTTTTGTGGCATCTCACTTCAATGAATAACTGATATTGGATGGATATTGTAGATGGAAATTGTCGAAAAGTCGGTAGGACCGCAGGTTCGATTCCTGCTAGAGACCTGTACTTGCATTTTTCACAGTTCACTGGAAAAAATTTTGAAAATCCATAGAAGGACATAGAATGGAAATTGTATGGACCTTTATTGGAAATAGAATGGATTTTGGTTATCCATAATAATTGTATATTTCCATAGTATGAATATAGTATCGAAATAGTATGGATATACTATGGATTTAGTGGTGCAATTCAGCAATTGCAAATTTCGTTGTATGGATTTCACTTTTTTTCCAGTGGTTGTCCTGGTTAGGTCTAATAAATGTATATAAATTTCCACTCGACAATTTCCATCTACAATTTCCATCTACAATACCCATCCAATTAACATGCAGATAGCCTATTTCAACAATCGTCTTTCAGGAATCGGAACTTGGTCGCAAGGCACATTTACTATGCTACCAATGTATCCTAACTTGAAATAAGTTGAATATTTAATCACGATAAATAGAAATTAAAGTTGAATAATTTATAATATTTAATTTTTCCAAACTGTATATAGATAAATCAGGCCAATGTCCGCGACCGTTGAAAACGAATTGTTTGACTCAGAAAAATACTTGTAAACGTGATTATGAATGTCCTGGATTTTCCAAATGTTGTTATAATGGATGTCGCAAGACGTGCTTGAATCCTTCATGGGGTGCGTATGTATTAAAGGTCATGTTACCCGACAGAATTTTTATTGAAAGCAATATTGTTTCGTGTAGTCTCTCCTAGTTTGGAACTGGCGTCGCAATGAAATATAGCGTTGTGAGTTGCAAACAAAATTGAAACGACTTGTACCCTTGCCACAAGTTGCTGGTTCAATTTGCGTCGTCAATTTTCTGAAGATTAATTTCTGTTAACTATAGTTAATACAAATCTAAAAATGATAAATAAAGTGCATTGTACATCATGCTAAAAAGGACGTGAAAGTTCACAAGTATATGTCAATGACCTCTTCATATTGATCAAATCATGCACGTATAGGAAATCGCTAGGGAATGGTCATTATTGATGGTGAGGGGTGGCACCGAAGAGAAATGTTTTTCTTGTTAGAATTTTTGATGACTCCACCATTGAAAAGTAAAAAAAAATTAACCAACCTCAAATATCAATTAAAAGATAAATAACCACCCCTGTCCAAAAACGATACAAAAAGATACCATTCAATTGTCACACATGTCCTTTACCACTTCTGTGGCATGAGTTTGATAACTGCTTGTGCAATTTCCTGCAGTCTAAAGTTTCATGTTGTCAGCACATGTACTTTCTTTGGAGACACCATCGAAAAATAATCAAGATTAATTTACATATTGTATATGACTGTTGACATTGCTTTTTAGTCTTCAATATTTGAGTGAGCTATGCTTTGGAAATGACAATAATTTTCATTACCCAACTCTTGAGTTGTTTTGTTTTTTATTTACCCAATATTTCACTCACTCAAAATATGCTATGCCCCCGCCATAAACAATGACCCGTCCCTTATTAGAGGTGCTCAGCCTCGTACTGAAAAATACATTCCGATGCTTCGAGCGAAGGTTTTAGATGAGGTTACTTCAGCTTTCAGTTTACTCGTAGAAACGTTGGAGTTTTCTGCTTGTCTTTTCAAGCTCACGATGGAATCTCAGCAACTGCGGTTTCCTATGTATGCGGATTGGCCAACGCTCAATCCCAAAGTTTAAAGATTTTTTATTCTGTATTGCAATGCTGTTATATCTATTGCAGTGTGTGAAAAGCCACTGGATCTTGCGATCGTGATGGAATCGTCAAGAAACCTTGGAGAAACAGATTTCCGTAAAGTGAAAATGTTTACTAAAGATCTTGTGAAGGCGTTAAATGTTGGCGATTCTCAAACTGAAATTGCTCTTCTTTCCTACAGTGATATTGTCAAAACTCATTTTGAATTTAAAAAGTATAAAGGTAAATAATATTATAACTCTCTTCTAAATACTCCTCAGTAAAATTATATTTTACTAGAAGAAAGCTTAGTAAACTGTTTACTCTCCAGGATTCTAGAGAGCTCTGTAGTTGTAGGCACCCAGAGTAACTGTTTACCTAAAAGGATA
Organism: Paramuricea clavata; assembly: GCA_902702795.2. Lineage (NCBI taxonomy): Eukaryota > Metazoa > Cnidaria > Anthozoa > Malacalcyonacea > Plexauridae > Paramuricea > Paramuricea clavata. The sequence goes on from CACRXK020000498.1 coordinate 40,420, forward strand.
CTAATCCATGCCACAATATATACAAGAAACAAATGAAATTTTTTATTAGGAAACTTTAGCTAAACAAAAAGTCTCACTTGCCACATTGGAAACAGCAGATGTTTCTGAACTTTTTGGGAAACTTTTGTTTGACAACAATATTTCCTAGAAACTCGAAATTCCCATCTACATTCTACAAAAACCCTTCAACATTTTATTTTTCTCTTACTTTTTTACTAGATATTTTAAACAAAGAAGGAAACATCCTCCGAGCTATAGATAGAGTTTCTTACAATGGCAACACAAATAGTGCAGCTTACCTTGCATTACAACGAGCATATAGACAACTATTTACCACAGCTGGTGGATCAAGAGCAAACGCTGTCAAAGTAAGTGGTTGAAAGGGTGCTGGCAACAAAATTTTATTTTGCGTTGAAAGACTCCGTAGACTCCTTAAACTGTAGAATAAGTCATTGTACCAATGTTTTATAATTTCTTTGGTAAGAAGATATTTTAGATTATTTGATAGATAAATAAAATCACAAACGGGATATTTTTGACAGTCCACAAGACTCTTAAAATACTCATAATTTTGTATGTAAGATCATGATGGATCATAAAAATACTTTTAACTATAGCCATGATAAGATTAATCACTGGATCCATCGATATAGATTTGAATGATTTAATCGTATTATTTTTTAACAGTGGCTTGACGAATTGGGGCTTGACGAATTATTTAAACTACTCTGAACAGTGACTTGACGAACTCGAACAGACTTTACCTCGTAGCTCGGTTGGTAGAGCATTGGGCTAGTATCACAAAGGTCGCGGGTTCGATTCCCAACTTGGTCAGGCAAACTTTTCAGCTTGCCCGGTGTGGATGCACACTCAGAGTAACACCACAAATATCATATTCACCTGAGTACATGACACCAACAAACACAAAAAGTGACATAAATTTATTTCATTAGCATATCAAACAAACTAAAATATCTCAAGAATGACAGAGGTAAAGAAAAGTTGTAAAATAACTTTTTTCGCAGTTTAATGAGTTCTTTCTATCAAAACAGACTTGAATTTCATTGCCATCACCATTTAAGGCCATGTTACACGAGGCAATCTTGACTTCAACTTGCTGAATGCAATTTATTTCTGAAAAATAATCTTGCATGATGCAGTGAGATGTCAGACGAGTAATCAATCTATTTTGCAACCTGCAATGCGATCATTATGTTATACTCGTTGTGAATTATGAAAGAATGTCTCCTGATTCCAGGCTGGTCGTGATTATAGCTGAATTTCCAAATCAGAGTGAGACAAGTTTCATTGGTGTCGTGAAACGTTGAAACTTGTCATCCATCATTGCGAAAAATAGATTCTGCGATCTACAAAGTAATTTTTCAAAGCCACACTGAATCAAGGGGTGTGACACGAGGCAATAATGTACAAAAATAATTGTCTCGTCCAACATGGCCATTAGCAATTTGATAATCCGTTGCAACCCCAGTAAAACAAACCTCAAGATTGAGTGATTGAGACCGTGTTTTAAAGCATTTCTTCTTCATTTGTAATCACTGTATTATAATGACCATGGCATAGGATCCTTTAATTCTGGCTTTTACACAATATACGTTTCTTTTCCATGTCTAGGGTTTAATCTTAATTACAGATGGTGTTTTACCTGGAGACAACACAAAGATTTTCAGAGAAGCGATGTCTCTCAAGAGAGCTAGTGTTGCTGTTTACCCAATTGCTGCTTCCAAGAACCCAAATGTTGCAGCCTTAGAGCAAATTGCCTCCGAATCCAGCGCTGAACACGTTTTTCTTGCGACCTCTCTCCCTGCTATCATTCAATATGTTCATCAGATATCACAAGAAGCTTGTAAAGGTTTGTGGACATATAATCTGAGCTTCGGTTGAGGTTCATTTTAGGATAGATTGCAGTTTAGATGCATTTAACCGCTAAAACGTCAAGAGTTTTCCCGAGCCGGTTAAACGCTGTAAATGCTCTTTCCGAGGCCCGGATCCATATCTGAAGCTCATACGAATCCCTGTTGACTCGATAGTTAAATGGGTAGAGAGGCGGTATAACAACAACAATCCTTTATTACTCAAAGAAAGTAATACATTACTTGCACATACTGAATTTATTCTACATTTCTAACGAGCACTGCCAAAATAACCATAGGGCTAGAAAATCTGGAAGTCATTTTATTTCAACAGATCAATCTTTTCAAAAACAACTTCACACCGAAAACAAAGACAAACGACAACAAACAAAATTAATGAATAATAAAGCCTAAAGGAAATTGCAACAACGAGAAATTAATAACCTTGCAAAGGAGTTCTTATGTTAGAAAATCAATAACTGTCAAGAAATTTTTCTTTAACTTTCAGTTTAAATTTATTCAGAGAAAGAGATTTAAAATTATCAGCAATAGAATTCCATATTTGAGCTCCTTGGAATCTGATATTAAAAATTCCGTAGTTTTAGCTTTAGGGAGCGAAAATGACTGCTTTGCATGGAAGATAATCTATAGTACCATAGTCATGTTGACTAGCTACAGTGGAGAAGAAATTAGTAAAAATAGGCGGTAGCAGCTGATTATAAAATTTGTACATGAATAAGGCAATTTGAAAGGACACCAAATTATCCAAATCACATAATTTAATGAAATTCAAATCTTTAAAAATCGGACTGGCATGTTCTTGAAAACTAGAATTAGTTATAATACGCACTGCTTTTTATTTTGTAAAACAACCAATGGCTGGAGAGTAGTCTGCTATGTAATCCTCCATACCAAAATTCCATATGTCAGAAAAGGATAGATTAGAGCATAATACAGATTTTTGAGAGTAAATAGACTTACATAATAACGAAGTTTTGAAATGATACCAATTTTTTTAAACTTTTTTGACAGTGTAGTTAATACGACTTTTCCAACTAAGATTGGAATCTATCATTACTCCTAAGTACTTTATTAAAGCCCTTCATAAACCTTATCTAGCTCATTGTTTAGATCAGTTTGGAAATTCGAATCAATATCTTTATAGAATAAATTTGCATTATCTGCAAAAAGATGAAAATCTAACATTTTAAAGCATGAACTAAAATCATTTATGTAAATAAGGAATAATAATGGACCAAGAACTGATCCCTGAGGGACACCACATGAAATAAACAATTCTTCAGAAGGTATATTATCAACGCAAACAAATTGTTTCCTGTTTGATAAATAGGAGAGAAACCACTCGTTAGGTAGTCCTCAGATGCCATAAAATTCGAGTTTTTTCAACAAAATACTATGATCAATTGTATCAAAAGCTTTGGATAAATCTATAAATATACCACAAGCAAAATTGCGATTTTCTATTGCTTACCTGGATTTTTTCGATTATACTAATCAGGGCATGGTTAGTGGAACATGAAGCACGAAATCCAAATTATTTAGAGTATAAAATCTGCTTTTCGTTCATGTAACTATACAATCTTTTATACATAAGCTTCTCCATGATTTTATTAAAAACTGATAGAAGGGTCTATAATTATTTAATTGTCTTCACAATCCTTTTTTAAACACGGCAATTACTTTGACTATCTTCAGGCTTTTTGGAACAATGTCAGGTATAGATACCTGAAGATGCGAATCCCGCTCGAGACAAAGACTTTTTCGTTTAATCTGCAGTGTCAGAAAATATGAAACTAATCTGTCATTTTTGTCTTTATTAAAATTTTATTTTTTTACATTTCCCTTTCAGCTGAAGCACCGCCAAGACTACAGTTGGTAAGTCACGTACATGAATTCAAAAACATTAAGTCTGATCCACCGCATTTTCATTATCATTCTGGCGTCTCCGTCATTCACTGGTACCAATATTACAGACAGGGCTCAAAATAACGTTTCATGATACGCTATTCACGATGATCGCAGAGTTTTATTTGCGACTGCAGGTCAACCGAGTTTCTGACTGCTCAACTCCCACGAGGCGAGATTGAGACGCTTTGGTGTAACTAATCTCACATACACGAAACGTTGTCGCTTGATTTTCGAAGAAGCATTCTCGGCGAAATCGTTTGGCTGGCGGCAATACGGCGTAAGATTCAAACACGGAAAGAAAATCGTAAATATAACACATAGAAACTGACATAATATTGCATGGGTCCACAACATCTCAAAAATCTTCTTCCCAGAGTGACTGACTACTATGATAGGCGTAAGAGGACAGGCGTCATACAAATTTGACCGGCGATATTAAAAATTGTGCCGGTCGTTAACCGGTGACATACATTGCTTTACTATCATTGTTACAACACACTTTCTTTACTCAAATTCTCAATCTAAATTTTAGATGAAAGGTCCTTCTGGCGATCCAGGTCCTCCTGGACCAAAGGTAGGAATAATAATGAATCTCAGTGCCTGCTTCGTTCCATAGCTGCTTAGGAAGTCACGCAAGTGTACTTTGAATCATTTTTCAAATTTTGGGGGAATTATTTTTAGGATTAAAAATGTTTTACTTATGCCCAGCACGACCAGCATGACCTCTATAGCCTCACCATTTCAACAACCAACCGCAGTTTGCATTTAGTCTTTTTATATTGTTTAGTTCTTTGAATGATCTTGAAATAATGCTATATCTTTTTAGGGTAAAAAGGGACTACCAGGACTGCCAGGAAATAGAGGAGTCGGTGGACAATATGTAAGTGTAGGTGGTGGTACAAAGTTCTAGCTTCTTCTTTCCCCAGAACGTAAACAATATATGATCTTATTGTATTATTTACAGTTGGAATGTCTGTATGGTATATCCCAACAACCTTACTGTACATTTTTATTCGTATACCAAGGTTAACTAATGATCATTCATCAAAAAGCTTCCACCAACCCTACAAAACACGTCTCTGTTAACCATGCGCACACCTTCAGTGACTTGTCAGCTAAGCACGTTTAATAGCTTGGATTTCGTACACAGTCAATAGAACATTTTCGAATTACACTCTAGTTGTCAAGAACAATGACGCCAAATCGAGGCTTAGTACTAATTGTCTATATAAACATTATAATTCAACACGAAACCTCGTTGTCAAGCTATTTTCTGTGGGTATTTGATCGTAATTCGGAAATGGCCTATTCGATTATCGGGGACGAAAGTTGCGCATTTTTAACATTTAATTTTAATTACCACCAGGGATTGGAGGGTCGGAATGGCATACCAGGAAGTCCAGGTCGTGCTGGTCCTGCCGGAATCGCGGGACCTCAGGGTGCTCCAGGACCAATAGTGAGTAGAATTTTGGATACATCAAATTGTGTTATATCGGAGAAATATCAGGATTTCGGATATCTCACAATCCCCGAATCCTAATATTAACCCTTAATGTATCCTTATATATACTGCCATGATTTAATTAGACAACTGGACTCAGTTTGTTCTAGAGCGCAGCACTAGAATCGCAGGGTCGTAGGTTCCTGCCAGAGGGACTATACTTGCATTTTTTGTTGAGATAAGTACTTTTAGTGTTTAAAGTTTAAACTATATTTATATGGTTGATATTATTTAGCATAAATTAGCATAAAGTACCGTAATACAGTTAATATATACAGTACATCGGACACGTGACTATACGTTCGTTGAACGTTATTTAGATCCGCCATTATCGGTGTAGTTGTTGTTTTCAAGCGGGAAAACTATATTTTGTGAACCTTTTAGTTTCTTTTACAACAATAAATTACATAATCTAACATTTTTCGCAACTGCTCCTGACTAGGTCTAATAAATGTATAAAATTCACACTCGAAAATCTGGAAAGATTTAGTTTATCATGCCCTGTATCATTTTAAGTCTTTATATGACGCAATCAGTATATGATAATCTGTTAAAGTCAAGCATTCACGGCGGTGGGGACGACATTCATAGGGGCGGACACTTTGCGAAATCTGTAGGCGGGCGAATTAGATTGCCAACATACGACCAGCTGTTGTAGCTCGAAATGATAGTCCTTTAAACTTTTTTGCATGCCTTAAAGTTCATGAGATATTTAACTTAATTTGTACCTAACAATGCTTTCATGGTATCATTCAAAGGCTTTCAGAAATTATTTGGTGGAGGTTGCCAGTGTCCGCCACTTGACATTCACAATTCCTTCAATTCCTTAACTTCTCTTTACAGAGAGACGTTAGATATTGTTTTCTTCAAAAGGCATATAAAAGGGTTGTTTTGGAGGAAATAAGGGATGTTATTAAATCGTTATGAATAGTGTACTTCTCTTCAAAGCTTTGTTTTCCATACAGTTTATACAAATGGCGGGTCAAGATTCAAATGGTCAGCCAAGACGAGTAATGGTGACTACTACCCAGGTTTGTATTTCGATATTCTAGTTCATTATACAGGGTGTCCCCAAAAAGAATGTCCCCCTATCATATTTTGTGGTACTCATCGTTACCTGTAATCGAATATTCAAATTTTTAAATTTTTTTTATCAATGAACATATTACGTTAATCCTTGCATTTTTTCGCACCAAAATATTTAACCGTTCACCTTCTAGAGTTACTTAAGGTGGCGACACCAATATTGCCACTTGTCCAAATTGTGGATATTAGGTTTAACATATTACGGAACGTAATAAAATATTTTAATGGTAAATGGCTACATATCTTTTCTAAAACTTGTAATTAGTTGTAGCCAAAGTCAATTAATTTTCTGTAAAGATAATGAAGCAATCCCCAGAAAAGGGGAAAGACTTATATACTAGTGCTGAAATTCCAACATTTCCTCTTTCATGGAACAAATTGAACGGAAAACAGCAAATTTAAGGCATTTTCCCAACCTTAGCTTTGCCTTTGTCAATTTGCCAGGGATTTTTCATATTTTTTTATTAATTTCTACAAGAAACAAAAGTTTAATAATAGAGATAAAAACATTTTGTTTTTGAGCAGAAAGGTGGGCAGAAACTTTAGAAATCCTTCTACAAAGTTTGCATTATTTTTAACCTAATTTCTGTAATTTGGACAGGTTGCAAAATTGGTGTCGCCACCTTAAGTATCTCTAGAAGCCGAACGGTTAAGTCTTTTGGTGAGATAAACATTACGATTAATATAATATGATTTTTTTTCAAACCACTGCAAAAATTGAACCTTTGATTAAATATAGCGAAGTAATACCACCAAATATGACAGGGGACATTTTTTTAGACACCCTGTATATCATTCGGTAATTTATCTAAAGGTCTGTTTACACTTGCAATTTTTGTTGCACGAGTGGATGAGTTACGAATGTTCACTTATTTACTCGTTCACATACATCACGAGAGCAAAATCGCACTAAGAATCGCAGCAAAAATTGCAGACAGTGTAAACGGGCCTTAATCGTTCATAACTCAAAACTAATTATATAATAACTACAGTGAAACACGCAATTTGATTGGTCAATAGCCGTGCAGGATCTCTCGCGGGATTCTCAAAATGTCATTGTTTCACACTGTAGTTAATTTATAAAACAATTACCAAATGGTTTTCCAAGCAGGATAGCGTGATCCATGCATTGGGATGTTGCTCCACGTTCGGAAAATGTAAAATTACACTCGCCTGCAGCTCGAGTATTTTTACGCTTTCCGAAAGTCTCGGGACATCCCTCGTGCATGGATGACGCGATCCTGCACGGAAGACTATTCGGTATTCCTTTAATAATGGTTAATTTTCTTACCAACTATAGGTAGATGTTTCACTACTTTCGGTGTTTTATCATATTTAAAACACAAGGCGACAGCCGAGTGTTTTAGATCTGATAAGTCACGGACTGTAAGAGTTTCAAATTCCTTAAAAATAACCCATTTGATGAGCTAAGTGGCAAAGTAATTTTGAAAATTATCGTTTATCTAAGCCAAGAAATTTAAGCTAAAGTTTAAGCTTTTTATCATGAATTATTAATGAGTTTTTAAAGTACTGTTTAAAACATGAGCAGCCGATCTTTATCTGATATACAGGCGAGAGTTTGTGTATCAGACAAAGATCGGATGCGAATGTTTTAACGTGCTTAAAAAACGACCCATCTTATGAGTTCATTGGCGAAGTAATTTTAAAACTGAAACATTGTCTAAGCCGAGAAAATCAAAGCTGAAGTTGATGTAAATCAGGAGAAATCTTTATCCGATTTACAAACATTGATTAAACATTCATTTCTTTTGTATTTTCCTCGTGAATTATTAATGAATTTTTTAAGTACTATTATAACATTTTAAAGTTATTATTTAAAGTACGTATCATTCTGTTCAGAACGTTGGTCAACCTGGTATCAAAGGTCGGCAGGGAGTTAGAGTGAGTATAATTTTGGTTATATAAACGTAGAACTAGAACTTTTTGTCAATAGTACACAAGAAGAATACCAGAGTTGCCAATCAGAACAGACGTCCAGTTACTGTATTATTTTGTAATGCCAATATCATCATGTCGCAACAATTTTTATGATAATGATTAACACTTTACCCGTCTTTCTCACCTAGGGTGCTCCCGGAGCTTCAGGAGGTCCTGGACGTGCTGCGAGCAAAGGAGAAACAGTAAGGTTTCATTGACAGATTTTGCTAGACTGTTTGTTGCTGAGTGTGTTATGTTTTGAAGTCACGAATAGCTTACTGTATAAAAAACGTCCACGCTTTGCAAGAGTTGACTGCCACAAACATTCTGCAACTTATGAACACATGAACGTCCGCAACTATATGCAACTATATAGATGGGCGTACCGGGCGGGGGGGGCGGTAGCCCCCCAGTTTGTTGGGCAAACAAAGCCATTCGGGCAATATTCGCTTCACAGTCGGGCAATATTGGCTTATAAAAATAAATGGGACAAATTCTGTCAATTTTGTGGGAAGTTCTGTCAATTTTGTGGGAAATATTGCTATCTAATAGGAATTTTTCGTAATCACTCCTCCCCCCTCCCCCCGTCGACAACAATTTTTGAAAGTTTTCCGGAAAATTTTTTTTGACAACTCGGGCACAATCCGAAAAAGTCGGGCAAATTTCTTTCCGCCCCCCTAATTTTTTCCTTCCCGTACGCCCATGACTATATATACTTCTAACACTATATTTTAATTTAAGTCTGCGTTAAAGAAGTATATGTTTTAAATTATACTGTTTTGTATATTATTAACCTCTCTACCAGATAAGCGCCAATGAACAGTTATCCATGTCAAAAGCTTTTTTTTTATTGTCAACTTACAGGGAACACCAGGTCGTCCTGGAAAACGAGGTGAACCTGGAAATCGTGGCTCTATTGTACGTATTACTCTGCTTCTTTTATATTCTCCCCCATATAGTCAGTGGTTTTATACAACTGCAAAAATTCCACATCTTTTAGCAAGTTTGCCAACAAGCCGTCAACAAGTTGTGTTCACACTGCTTTTGATATTGTCAGACTTGTCACTTGTTGCAAGGTTGTTCCAACAAGTCTGATACAGTCATACATAACAATATTGTTACAACTTGTGTCGTAAACCTTGTAACATTCTTGTTATATCATGACTGTACCAGACCTTTTAGAACAGCCTTGTAACATTCTTGTTATATCATGACTGTACCACACGTTTTAGAAAAATCTTGTAACATTCTTGCTATATCATGACTGTACTGTACCAGACGTTTTAGAACAATCTTGTAACAAGTCTTGATAATGTCATCAAGCTTGTTATACAAGTTGTTAACAGCTTGTTCCAAGCTTGTTATACAACAACTCGGAACAAGCAGTACGAACACCACTTGTTCATATCTTGTGAACAGATTTGTAACAACTTGTGCGTTTGTGTGTATATATGGTAGCGTGAATATCGCATCAAGAAGAAAATTGATGATTCACACATTTAATTAAAGAAACCCTATCTTGCTCCTTGGAAAGATGATGCATTTCGTACCTTGATGTTTGGATTTTGAAACTGAACAAATCAGAATGGGAGTGAGCTAGGACAACAAAGTACTTAAACGCGAGTGTGTACTGAGCAAAATTGATATTCATAACCTCAATCACCCAGTTGACGTCGCCGTCTACCATTAAGCCCGTTTTCCACTAGACGAATTACCCGAAGCGACATTTTCCTTTGCCGACATTGCTTTTGCTGACGCGCTGGGGGAGTAGACAAAGGAAAGAGTTGCCTTGCGCAAACAAATTCGTTGAAAACAGGCTTTAGAGGTATAGAACACTAAGGAGCAGAACGTCTGGTCATGCCCTCATTCATTAAAATTTTCTGTATCGTAAAAGTTCAACAAGAGTTAATTCTAAATTCAAAATATTTCTAGGGAAAGCTAGGTTCAAATGGAAATCCTGGAACACCAGGGGCATCAGGTGATAAGGTAAGGTTAATTTTGTCTTGATGATGAACTTATTTATTTCTTGAGAACAAATTTCCAGAAAAATAATTATAGTTATATCTTGTAATCTTTTTCCTATATCTGTCATTACTGCATTGTAATTATTCACTATTTCTGAATGTCTGACCGTTTTGACGTTTGGAGAAATTTTGTTTTTTAGGGTGCGAGAGGTGACGCAGGAAAATCTGCTGGATTTGGGAGAAAAGGACATAAGGTTTGTGAACACTTACAAGTACATGAATATGACAGTTGTGAATATGACAGCTTTGGATAGGGAATAGTGACTGTCCAAACCTATGGCCACCATTTCCTGTGTGAAAGTATTAGGCTAAACGTAACATCACTTCAACTACTGGTTCTAATTTCGTTCATTAGGGACAAAAAGGAGGAACTGGCATACCAGGAATCCATGGGGAACGTGGACAGTCTGTAAGTACAGTAGTTGTCTTCTATTATATAAATATCTTCTGTAAAACCCCGGCAAACACGGATGAGAGATTTTCTCAACTCTCATGTATCGATCAAACGAGAAGAATAGTTGCATGTGAGTTGATGAGAGCTGATTGGATAGTAATGCGCGTCAAAAACTCTCATCAAAATTTGAACCAGTTCAAAGTTAGTGAGAGTGCACGAAAGTCCATCACAGTTGGGGATCAAACGCGAGCGAGATTTGCAACTCTCATCCTCGTTTGACCGATGCTTAAGTTGAGTGGGTTGTATTCTGCAGAAATATTGTTGTCAATGCTGTTACTTATTTACATTTATACTATTTTTTTAAAGGGAGCAACTGGATCACCAGGGAAACGAGGAAAAACTGGACAAAAGGTGATATTTCAATTCACTGTTCTGACTTGTGTTTTCTTCATTTTAGTTCAGGGTTTAAAAAGTAACTTTAAGTCTATCATAATAGATTTGTATAGGAATAGCAGTTTCACATTTTTAAAACCCACTAAAGGCTGCTTTCAAAGCGTTTTTCACACGTTTCACGGAAAAGTTTAAATCTGAGATTCTCTAAATTTTATATAAGTACTAATTGCCTCATCATATATTCGTTAAATCACACACACAAAATTAAGCGCTGTGCTTTTATTCATTTAATTTAATTATTTCATAAGAAACTTTGAAATGGATTTAAAGTACTTTTCCGTGCGTGTTTACGCACGTATGAGAAACGTTTAACTTGAAAGCAGTTTTTACTTGAGTTTGCACACTTTGTTTGGCGCGCAATTGAAATATATGATGAAATAAAAGAAAAGAAATGAATGTGAAATTGAAATATATAACAAATAAAAGAAAAGAAAAGAAAATAAATGAATGTGAAATTGAAATATATATAACGAAAGAAAAGAAAAGGAATGTGGACTGGATAACAGTAAGCTTCCGGAAAGCATGATGCGGGAAGAATCCTTATAATTTACGATTCCCGCTTGGCACGAGAACTAGTAATATTATTAACAAAATTGAAAAACATCAAAATGACATACAGACATGTCAAAAGGTACAACTATATATATTTGTTATCCTTCTATTCCTTCACAATCTAGAAATAGTAACTTGGTGTGCCCAAATAGAGTCGAATAAAATACTGAAACAAATTTCTATTTAACTTACTGTCGTGATGTTTGTGTTTCAGGGAGCTCGAGGTATTCCAGGACCTGCTGGGAAACACGGACCTCAAGGGATAATTGGAATCCGAGGAAAGAAAGGCGCCGAAGGAAATGATGGACCAAAAGTAAGTTTGGAAATATTTCATTAGTGAGAGTGCTGTGCGTATTTTTTATGAAGTGGATATTTCCAACACACCTGAGACCGGTTGTTCGAAAGCCGGTTAGTTTAATCCTGGGTTAAGGAAAAACGTCAAACCAAATTTCCCAACCGATTATTTCTAAATTTGGAAGTATTTTTCCAGAAATCCTTTCAGGTTCAATAGAGGTTTTATTTTCTGAAGTTTGGTAATGTATGCACAAATACACAAATCAAAACACCTGGTTAAATTTTAATCCAGGATTTGCACTAATCGTGCTTGGAACAACTGGCCCCTGATGATATATTATGAGACACATGGTGGTACATTTTGAGAACTTAGTTCACATTTCATGTAATTATGTAGGGTCCTTTAGGAGAACCAGGGACAAGTGGCGTGATGGGTAGGCGGGGCGTCAAGGGATATCCAGGACGGACTGGACCTCCTGGATCACGTGGTTTTCAAGGAGAAACCGGTTCACCTGGTTTAGCAGGTTTTGATCGGCCACCAGGGGCTGATGGGAAAAAAGGCAATATTGGAAAACCTGGACCTAAAGGATCTGTGGTGAGCATTTGTTGTTTTATATTTTGATGGATTGCTCTAAATGTATTATTTCACGTGTGAAATTATGTGTGGAGTTAGAATAGTTCACATGTTTGAGGTATTTTTTCCAGATAGTTCAGGTGCAAACTACGACAGCTTATTATGGAATTAATATAATTACCTAAACTGGGCCCTCACGTTTGAGATCATACAGTTCAGTCATAAACCACAACAGTTTATTGAAGACTGCCTTGTTGAAGACTGCTTTGTTGAAGACTGCCTTGTTGAAGACTGTCTTGTTGAAGACTGCCTTGTTGAAGACTGCTTTGTTGAAGACTTCCTTGTTGAAGACTGCCTTGTTGAAGACTGCCTTGTTGAAGACTGTCTTGTTGAAGACTGTCTTGTTGAAGACTGCCTTGTTGAAGACTGTCTTGTTGAAAACTGCCTTGTTGAAGACTGTCTTGTTGAAGACTGCCTTGTTGAAGACTTCTTTGTTGAAGACTGCCTTGTTGAAGACTGCCTTGTTGAAGACTGCCTTGTTGAAGACTGCCTTGTTGAAGACTGCCTTGTTGAAGACTGCTTTGTTGAAGACTGCCTTGTTGAAGACTGCCTTGTTAAAGACTGCCTTGTTGAAGACTGCCTTATTGAAGACTTCTTTGTTGAAGACTGCCTTGTTGAAGACTGCCTTGTTGAAGACTGTCTTGTTGAAGACTGCCTTGTTGAAGACTGTCTTGTTGAAGACTGCCTTGTTGAAGACTGCCTTGTTGAAGACTGTCTTGTTGAAGACTGCCTTGTTGAAGACTGCCTTGTTGAAGACTGCCTTGTTGAAGACTGCCTTGTTGAAGACTGTCTTGTTGAAGACTGCCTTGTTGAAGACTGTCTTGTTGAAGACTGCCTTGTTGAAGACTGCCTTGTTGAAGACTGTCTTGTTGAAGACTGTCTTGTTAAAGACTGCCTTGTTGAAGACTTCTTTGTTGAAGACTGCCTTGTTGAAGACTTCTTTGTTGAAGACTGCCTTGTTGAAGACTTCCTTGTTGAAGACTGCCTTGTTGAAGACTGCCTTGTTGAAGACTGCCTTGTTGAAGACTGCCTTGTTGAAGACTTCCTTGTTGAAGACTGCCTTGTTGAAGACTGCCTTGTTAAAGACTGCCTTGTTGAAGACTGCCTTATTGAAGACTTCTTTGTTGAAGACTGCCTTGTTGAAGACTGCCTTGTTGAAGACTTCTTTGTTGAAGACTGCCTTGTTGAAGACTGTCTTGTTGAAGACTTCCTTGTTGAAGACTGCCTTGTTGAAGACTGTCTTGTTGAAGACTGCCTTGTTGAAGACTGCCTTGTTGGAGACTGCCTCGTTGAAGACTGCCTTGTTGAAGACTGCCTTGTTTTAAGACTTCTTTGTTGAAGACTGCCTTGTTGAAGACTGCCTTGTTGAAGACTGCCTTGTTGAAGACTTCTTTGTTGAAGACTGCCTTGTTGAAGACTGCCTTGTTAAAGACTGCCTTGTTGAAGACTGCCTTATTGAAGACTTCTTTGTTGAAGACTGCCTTGTTGAAGACTGCCTTGTTGAAGACTGTCTTGTTGAAGACTGCCTTGTTGAAGACTGTCTTGTTGAAGACTGCCTTGTTGAAGACTGCCTTGTTGAAGACTGTCTTGTTGAAGACTGTCTTGTTAAAGACTGCCTTGTTGAAGACTTCTTTGTTGAAGACTGCCTTGTTGAAGACTTCTTTGTTGAAGACTGCCTTGTTGAAGACTTCTTTGTTGAAGACTGCCTTGTTGAAGACTGCCTTGTTGAAGACTGTCTTGTTGAAGACTGCCTTGTTGAAGACTGTCTTGTTGAAGACTGCCTTGTTGAAGACTTCTTTGTTGAAGACTGCCTTGTTGAAGACTTCTTTGTTGAAGACTGCCTTGTTAAAGACTTCTTTGTTGAAGACTGTCTTTTTGAAGACTGCCTTGTGGAAGACTGCCTCGTTGAAGACTGTCTTGTTGAAGACTGCCTTGTTGAAGACTGCCTTGTTGAAGACTGCCTTGTTGAAGACTTCTTTGGTGAAGACTGTCTTGTTGAAGACTGCCTTGTTGAAGACTGTCTTGTTGAAGACTGTCTTGTTGAAGACTGTCTTGTTGAAGACTGCCTTGTTGAAGACTTCTTTGTTGAAGACTGCCTTGTTGAAGACTTCCTTGTTGAAGACTGCCTTGTTGAAGACTGTCTTGTTGAAGACTGCCTTGTTGGAGACTGTCTTGTTGAAGACTGCCTTGTTGAAGACTGCCTTGAAGACTGCCTTGTTGAAGACTGCCTTGTTGAAGACTGCCTTGTTGAAGACTGCCTTGTTGAAGACTGCCTTACCTACACGGGATCCCGACGATTTTGTTCTCAAAACCGTCTGAACATTGAATATAGAAGGGTAGAAAATAAAACCCCCGAGAAAAACAACAGGAACCAAGAATTTTACTTCAAACGTGGGGGCAGTGTAATTAGTACCCTATACAATAAGCTGGCTTATGTTTGGACTACCTGACAATCTTCTAGAGTGTTTCAGGTAGTTTGAACCCAAACGACTGTTGGTTTAATTGCTTATTTAACTTTTAATTATTTTATTCTCCAGGGTGACCCAGGTCCTACTGGTGCAACAGGCCCTGCTTCTTCAACTGCTTTACAGGTAAATCAGGTTTTGCTGATCTGCAGGCGGAAAATTAAGATTCAAAACGGGAAGTATTCACACTTATGGCTCTCCCTAAGTCCTGGATCATTTGATCGCCAACTCTCGTCGACTCACGTGCACTCTCATCAACTCTCGTCCACTTTGAGCTGGTTCAAATTTTGATTAGTGTTGACGAGAGTTCTTACTCGTTTCGTTGATCAATATCCAGTCAGTTATCATCAATTCTCATTGAACTATTGTCGTCGTTTGACCCGGGCATGACAGTAGAAACTATACGCTCATATACAAACCCTCGCTCTTTAACTCTCATCACCTCTCGTTTGATAGGGGTTTAATTGTCCCATATTGATCAATAAAAATATTTTACGTTGACAAGATTATTATGAATTGATTTGTATTTATTTAAATGTTAGGGATTCAAAGGTTCTGTGGGCTCATCAGGATTGAAAGGCAAACGGGTAAGATTTATTTAGTAGGTGCATGTTTTCATTGTTTTGGGTTTTTGCCACAAGTTTTTACTTCCTCATGTGCTCACCATGTTCCTTGTGTTGTTTTAGGGCGAAGATGGTAATGATGGTCCTAAAGGTCCTATGGGCAGTAAAGGAGCAATGGTATTTAGACTTATTTCGTAACGTGGTATATCTTGAATATTAGGAAGTAGAAAATGATGACTGGACAAACATTATTGCTACAAAAAAAACATACATGGAAAACCAAATACTTCTGTATTTTGCCCCCAAGCTTGTATAACGAAACTGTCTCTAAAGTTGGATTACATTTACAATAATTTGCGTAATTTTTCGCTCAATTTCTTTTGAATTGTGAGCGGTGAAGTAGAATTGATTTATTCGGATGGTCACAATTCAAACGAAATCAAGCGAAATATTTCTCTGTAAGTGGAAATCCACCTTAAACCGCATTTTAACAATTCAATGTAGTGAATAATAATTTTATTAAAATTTCAACGTTTCGGAATATAACTTCATCTTCAGGTTTGAAACAGGTACTATATAGAAACTTTTTAACAACAATGTTAAACCTGGCGGTAGCCGGATTTCTAGCCTGTTCACATCCTGTATTACCCGTACTACAGGATGTGCACAGGCTACCGGATTTCTAACATCATTTACTAAGCCCGTCGTCTGATTTTTTTAGTCACGTTTCTGAAATTGCTCAGAAACATTTTGCTACCACCAAATCAACTTTTCTTTTCTCAACACTGTTCCGGAGAAAGGGAAAACATCGAAATTTTTAAAGTGCCTATGACACGAAATTTCACCCCAAATGTTTATGATTGCATTGTAAAGAACACTTAGAATGACTTAATAATTTATTTTATAGAATTTTGGTAACTTGCTTCCTTTGCAAGATATTCAACTTTGTTTCATATGCAAATATCACCGGTGTGACATCACATCGCATAATGACATTTTGAAAACGCAATATTTTACCTTGATAAAATATGTTTACAAACAAATACATAGGGTTAATTACCAGTTATGAAATTAATACATATACAAGGGCAATTTTTAAGTTTTTTAGATACGTATTCGTCAAGAAAACTATACTTTAGCTTACTTTTCTGAAAACTCATTATGTGATGTGATGTCACACCGGTGATATTTGCATATGAAACAAAGTTGAATATCTTGAAAAGGGAGCAACTTGCCAAAATTCTACGAAAGAAATTATTAAGTCATTTTAAGTGATCTTT
Organism: Paramuricea clavata; assembly: GCA_902702795.2. Taxonomy (NCBI): domain Eukaryota; kingdom Metazoa; phylum Cnidaria; class Anthozoa; order Malacalcyonacea; family Plexauridae; genus Paramuricea; species Paramuricea clavata. The sequence goes on from CACRXK020000498.1 coordinate 57,404, forward strand.
ACAATGCAACCATAAACCTTTGGGGTGAAACTTCGTGTCATAGGCACTTTAAAGGTTTCTACAACAATGTTTCCAAGTTTGTTCAGGTTCATCTTCCAGGATCAGTCTTGCAATATGCAATTTTTATTCCTGTTCCAGGGCGATGTTGGATCACCTGGTGTTTATGGCGTCAAAGGTGCACTGGGGAAGATGGTAATTAAGATAACTTTATAGAGTTTTATTTGAAAAAACATAATAATTATTGGTTTTATTAAGGTAGTATATAACTCCATCTTCAGGTTTAAAAAATGCTATGATAAAAAATCTTTTAACAACAATTTTGGATTTTCTATCGCACCATTTTTACTCCGAAACGTTGTAATTGATGAATTAAAGGATTATCTACTAAGCCTAGTATGCTCTGATTTACTGACACCCTAAATTATTCGATGAGGTTTAACAACAATTATCAAGGCCGATCTTGCGTCAACGCTTGCGTCATTCATCTCCGCTTTTCACACTGATGCACTCACGTGTCAATTTTTTATAATTTCCCAGCGACAAACAAAATTCTGTACTGCCCTGTACATTTAATAGTTTCTATATTTGTTCCATCCAGGGAATCCAAGGTGATCCAGGTTTAGCGGGTCCTGAAGGTGGTGTTGGCGAAAGGGTAACAATTCAAATATATATATAACTTTTTATTTCTTGCTAATTTTAGTTCTGTCTGTAAGATGGTTAGTTTGATTCATTTTAGGGAATTCAAGGTTCTCGCGGATTTGTTGGTGTTGATGGCGAAATGGGTGAGAAGGTGAGAGCATTTACTGCAGAGCATTGAGGTAGTATTTGAAACGCGGCTCTTGCCGTTCCTTCTCTGGGTGGCCTCTGTGACTCGCAGGGCAGCTTTCTATCGAATCAAAATAATTTTCGATTGAACTCTGTATATTGGAGCCATGTTTTTCTGTCAACAGGGAAAGATTGGAAATCGTGGAGTTCTTGGCATGAATGGAAGAAAAGGTTCTAGGGTAACTACGTAATGATTTGGTGCCATGATCATAAAAAATTTTAATGTAATTTGGAGTATGTAAGTTCGAGATAAAGATATCCGAGATATTTTGTGCTGGTGAGTTTCAGGGAACGAAGAATGTCTAAAATCAAATCTTGATGTAAAAAACTAATTTAATTATCGTTTTCTTTGGAAGGTTAAGGCTCACAAGCGCAAAACCTCGACCTCTGAGCACGACCCTGGCCAATTCTATATACATTTGAATGCGGATTTTATTGAAAATAATTAACAAACAATTTTTTTAGTAATAATTGGATAACATAAACATGCATTTTTCCTTATTTTTGGTTACATGTGCACTAGCTTCTATTGTGGTTTTTGCGCTGGTGAGGTTTATGACTTTGAAAGGATAATTGAATTATCTGTATCTTTAATGCCCGATTACAAAACTGACATGTTGCTGAAATTTTTCTCCTGCTCACTGGTGAAATTCAGTGAACCACGACTTTGATAGCCATATACCTTTGTCGCAAATATTCTTCTGAATGAATCTACTTCACAAAGTAGAAAAAAACCTAACACTTATCACGGAATTTCACAATCACGGACCTTTACAGTTATGCCTTACGAGCAACACTAATAGGTGAGCTTTTGATGCATGAAGTAATTTATATCATTTTTACTAATAGGGAAGATATGGTAAAGTTGGTCCTCCTGGGAAATCTGGAAGACGGGTGAGTATAAAGAGCATGGTGATTTTGGAAACACTTCAAATGAATATATTCATGTCCATAAAGTAGAAAAATCTACCGTATGTAGTAGACGCATTTTCCAACCTACGACCTTCTGGTAATGTAGGGATCAAAAGGTCGTCTTGGTCGCCCTGGTAACGATGGCAAAGCTGGAGAGGTGGTAAGTTATCGAAACATGAAACAAAATTCAATTTAAGACTGGGTTCACACCACACGAATTTGAAATGATAAGAAAATTTGTTCGTTTCCATACCGGGAATAGAACTGCTTACGTCATGCATGTTTTGTGCATAGGATTTCAGGAATGCGCAGTGCACGTGGGATATTCATTGTTTGAAAATTATGTGACGTAAGCACCTGTTTTCAATTCTGCATCGTGTGTGAATGCGCAGGAATGTTTTCATGAGAATCTCAATGTTCTCAAGTAAACAACTTTTACAAATCAATTTCGCTTCATGAATGAAAATGCTTTAATGCAAACGATTTTAATAATAAATGAACTTCGATTTCCTGTTGCCTGTTTGGGATTTTCCTTCTGTATTAGATACTGGAAAACTCTTTTTTTTTGGTAAACTACTAAACTTTCGGTATTTGTGTAACTTGGCGGTCGGAGTGGGCAACGATTTATCATTTGTTACCCGGCGGGATTCTTTGCTTTTATCTAAAGCCACGTGACAACGAATCAGCCAATCACATTTAGCGTCAAGCATCAGCTATAACAGTGATTACTATTATGTAGGGACCGCCAGGAGATAACGGTACTCCAGGATCACTTGGTGTGAAGGTGAGTCTTTATTGACTACTGCAATGATGATTAAATTTTATGCTGTACGATTGTTTTTATAAAATGCTGAAGAAAATATGTTATAGGAACAACTTCAGATTATTGAACACCACTGTGTATAGTGCAGTTTACTGTAAAAATACATAATCTAGGATATTATGTAATCTCTATTTTCGAATTCTCTCTTCCTACAGGGCACAAAGGGATATGCTGGAATTAAAGGGCAACTTGGGCCGAAAGGAGCGCCGGTGAGATCTACAACTATCAAACATCTTTGTGATTGTTAGGTTGTAACTCCAAAAGTACCAGGGCCGTAGCAACCGGGAGGCTGGGGGGGATTGCAGCCCCCCCCCCCCAATAATTTGCTAATAATCATTCTTTTTTCAAAATCATGCAGACCTTTATCATTTAATCCATGACAAACTGCCAAGAATGAAGATATTACCCATACTTTCGTGGAACTTATCCAATATATAGTTAATTAAATACGCCTTCGCCTACTTTAGTACTACTAAATTGTAAATTTCGACATACTAAAACGCTGTTTTCTGACCATCAAAGTTCTGTCAAATCTTCCCCCAAAGTCCAGGAAATGGCATTTCAGAGACTCTAAATTTAAAAATTTCCTCGGGCCTTCGGATCTCGCTTTCAGCCCCCCCCCCCCAATCGAAAAGAGCTTCATACGGCCCTGAGTACTATCAACACGTTATAACGTGTTTCCCCAATTCTAGTATGTGTGTTTGTTTTGTATAGGGGCCGCAAGGTTCCGCGGGAGCACAAGGTTTCCTTGGTGGGCAAGGAGGAAAGGTGAGAAAAATTTAGAAAAATTACAGAATTAACACTTGTTAAGAAGTACATTTAACTACATGTTGAAAAAAGCAGTATATTTCATGTCCATGGGGTAAGGCTGGTTTGCACTATGAAAGTTTATGTGATGACAGTAGGAAATATTAGGTAATGTCGTCTACGTATTGAAGGATTTGTATGAAATGTTTGAGTCAACTGACATGGTGTTTAACACAGTTCCCTCAAACATTTCTTGCAAATTCTTCAAAACATAGAATTTACCAATACAAAATACACAATACCTATACTGTGATCACAGAAACTTGACAGTGTAAACCTGCCTTTAGGATTGTGCCAGTGGCGGCGCCACGGGGAGGACTGGGGAGGACACGTCCCCCCTCCCCCAGTTCTCTTCAAGGTCAATTTTCTAATTTGTCCAAATCCGGTGAGAAAAATGGGGGGGGGGGGGTACGTTTGTGACATCAGTCCAGTTATGTGAATAAAAACCGGTATTAAAAGATTTACTTTTGACAAAAGACCATTTCATTATTTCTTATATGCGGTATTCAGTCCATTAGCATATTACAGGCGCTGATTTCGACCGCCGAAGGAAACCCACCATAATGGGTTAATAACTTAATATATTTAAATATAAAATTATGTTGACTTCAATTTTCCTGGAAGTAGCAATTCCTTTAGGCAGCTGTCCATCAAAGTAAAGTCATAGTTTTTATATATACGTATATAATCATGAAAATATCGTGTGATTTGTTCACTTTATAATCTTCGGAATTCTGTATAATCTTACCCTGAAAATGCAGGAAATCGTATTTCAGGGACTCCAGATTGAAAAGTGCCTCGCGCCTTTGCCGCTCGAAAATCCCCCCCACTTTTAAAAGGCTGGCGCCGCCACTGGATTGTGCTTCATAAACTTTGGTTTTCGTGCTCTCTGGACGTGAAATTACAATCGATATTATCCAAAAAATAATAAATTTATTCTATTCATCATAAATCATTTGGATTGCAGGGTATGAAGGGTCATGCTGGTGATGCAGGACAACCTGGTTTTATTGGCGTACCTGTAAGATCTGTAGAAATATTCTATGTCTCTTTATTTTTTTTATTCTATTATAATCTCGCTTTTAATAACAAGCCATGTGAATAACAACGTATCTCAAGAGGTTCCGACAATACTTCTGTTAAGTGAAAGTTGGTTTTCTGCAATGAATTCCCACCCTGCGTGCAGTCCCATGACATTGTCGCAAACGATGAATTGCCACGCAGTTTTAAACATCGCATATTACGATGGCCTTAGTCATCATACGTTTTCGACTACGTAGGTCAATTTTAAAAAGAGAAAAATCACGTTTACTTACTTTAATCAGGGTGAACAAGGTGAACGAGGTCTAAGTGGAGAGAATGGACTACCAGGACAACAGGTGAGTTTCTCTTGTTGGCTGTAGTATTATTGTATATTGGACATGTTTTCGTCACTGAGCTTATATATATACCTGGAGCGTGAACTTCAGTCATTCGGCCTATGAGAAAAGTGAAGGCAAGATGGCGGCCATTGACGTCCAATAGCTGTGAAGGTTGCAAACAGCTTTTATACCATTTGCCCAGCTAATTCCAGCTTTTTCTAACGGACCACATGACGCTGATCAAGTTATCAGTTCATAAAACCATAGTGTTATTATTTAAATCGATGTAAAAATATGAAATTTCAGCACATTCCTTGCCAGCTTCGTGTTAACTGCGCAGACAAAAACCTGCCTCCTCCGCAGGCCCTCGTTGCGTCATGGGAAGGTCACGATCTGGCGAGGGCCTGCGGAATCTTGTAAAAAAAAATGGCGCCGGCGTCACGTCAGCAAGTAAATTTCTACATAATCTTGAATATAAACAGATATAAAAAAGCGGCGTGAAACTTGTAAATTAAACTGGCGACTCTTAGGACGTGGAAGGAAGCATTTTTTAACGATAAGGTTTGTTGTCCACATCAACGATACACGAATAAAACTGCCTTCTTTAACGAAGCAGGTTCAAAACAACATTTATTCATTTTACAAGATTCCGCAGGCACTCTCGAAATCGTGACCTTCCCATGACACAACGAGGGCCTGCGGAGGAGGCAGGACAAAAACAATAGAAGGAACTGGAACTGACGCCCAATAGCTCTTTAATTTTAGCTTCACTTTTTGGGCTCGAGTTCTCGCTCCATACATATATAGAGCCCACTGGTTTTCGTTTGCTACTCTGGTTGCGAAATATCCATTGATTTTTTTTTTTTTTTTTTCAAATCAAATCAAATTTATTTTAGCCATAAAAAAATAATATCATACAAAAGAAGGAATAAATATACATTATACTTGGCAAGGGAGCCCAATAGAAACCATAAGGCTTATTAATTTTGGGCTACCTTAATCGTAGTATTCATATAAACGGAATAATTCGTGCACAGTAGGAGACAAATCCGAAATCATTAGTGTAATTACATATTAAGCATCTACCTATAGTGACCGTTAATTTATATAATAATTAGAACTAGTTGTCCAAAGTACAGTTGATCATTACGTGTAATATCAGAAAGAGAGATTTAACAAGGGTGATATATTTATAGGTATAATGAACACTATTATAGAAATTAGGTGTTAGGGATTTAGAAGATAATATGTTAAAGATTAAAAAGATATTCTTTAAGTTTTTTCCGAAAACTAAAAACGGATGAAGCTTCACAGATATCCTGAGGGAGAGAGTTAAAGAATTTAACGCCTTGGTAGCTGATAGAAAATTGCCTAATATTTGTTCTACAGAAAGGAAGAAAGTATAACTTTGAATTACGTGTGTAGTAATTGTGCACCTGATTGATATTTTGAAAAAAATTTTCAAAATTGTGCGGTAACAATCGACAGTGAAACTGGTACATGAATTTACCTAAATGAAGGAGATAGATTTTATCAAAAGGAAGAATTCCAAGTTCGAGCACATTACATATAAAATTACAATAAAAACGCTTAGAAATATCGCAACAGGTTACCCCAATACACCCTTCCGGAAAGTTCTGAGCCTTGACTATAGAGATATTGGTTTTGGAGTCCTTTATCTCGTCACTGATGACCTATAAGTATGTAAAGATCTCTCAGACTATATATTGCAACTGCATGATTTCGTAAATCTGTCACCCGCAACAGGATAAAAAACTTTAATATTTCAATCACGAAAACGAAGCTGTATGGCCAGGACTGAACACTTCCCGAAAGGGTGTGTTACTACGGTCATAATGTTGACATAGAATATACATCTAGAAACAACATTTTAAACGACGTTCAAGAGACTACAGACTTCCAAGTTTTCGAATCCGCTGTATCGTAAGTTCTTGCTAGAACGTCACGATAGTATGATATCAGTGTTGAAAAGAACTAAAAGACATGAAATTCCCGTGAAGGAAACACCTAGAGACACTACTTTGTTAATTATGCTTCTTTAGGGTCCTCCAGGTGAAGCAGGAATCAAAGGAATCAAGGGAGTAATGGGTGATAAGGTATGATTTCAGTATGGTTTTCTTATCATATTTCATGTAAAAATGTAGCCACTGAAGAATGATAAAAAACGTCGACTTGGTAATTCTTTCTCTCTTTATTAATCTCATTTAATAACTGTTACAGTTTGTGTATTCAATACACCCATGTGGAAAGTACGTCACTTTGGCTATAGAGATTTGTTATCACGTCCCAATCACGAAAACGAGGCTCTATACCCAAGATGACGTACTTCCGGAAAAGGGGGAATAACGTAATGTTCAATATTATGCGACAATTTTGTAGGGACCTCTAGGTGAAAAAGGTGAAGATGGAGAAAACGGCGAGGAAGTAAGTCCAGCTTTCTTTGAATTATTGTGAAATAAAGTTCCGAAGAATGAAGTAAAAATGTTTAATATATTTCATAGGGAAAACGTGGAGACATGGGACGTCAAGGGGACATTGGAGAAACTGTAAGCATTTCAAACATTTCTCTGTGTATTTTGTGTTCTCAGTGGATTTGGTGCCGTATCCTTTCCTTCATACTTTCACTAATATCTTTTTTCTCACCATGTTTAGGGATTAGCTGGAACATTAGGAGGAGCTGGTGATCGTGGACCACGTGGTCTCATTGTAAGTGCAAATTCTATCCAATTGTGAAATTTATGATTAATTAATTAAAATAACTAAGTAAAATAATTAATTAGTGTAATTAATAAGAGTAGTTAATGAGAAGATATCTGGGTCACATGTATACCCTTGTAAATATTCAAAAAATATGAATACTAATGCTAGGTTCGATATTAATTCATGGTACTTACGTACCGAAAATATTGCAGTCTGATTCTTATTTTTTCAATTATTATTTTGCTATCTGCGTACTTACTTTTTGCTGGTAACATATGACCTTTCCAAGCTCAAGGTATTCAAAACCGTCATTAATTGATTAATTAGGTATATGTGTAAGTCTGGCATGAAAAATTATATTGGACTGATGGGACTAAGGAATGTTAGAGTGGATTGTAGTGTTTGTATTTTGCAGTTGTGTTCCTTGTTCTAACTCGTAGTTTCAAGTTACTGAATGAATACCTGTTCTTTATGTACTTTATGTATTTTAAAGACTAAGTACACCTTAAGTCTTAAGCTTGGAGTACCAGTTAGATACGACTGAAAAAGTTGAATTATCGCACCCTGACTGAGGAAAGACGACTAAAGAATGATAGCTTATCCATTTTTGCATCTTGTATTCAGGGTATTGCAGGTTCCCCAGGAATGCCAGGAAAACCTGGAAAACCAGGCGTTTCGGTAGGTTATTTTAATAAGTTTAAAAACTTCAATATTAAACTTCTTAAAAAATGAGGATGAAAATTTTTCAGCGAAGTAACGCGCATGTCGCTGTCGACAGCGGGAGGAGGGTGGGTTTCAAAAATTGCTGCACCCAAGGCCCAAGCGTATGTGTCTTTGTGGCGAGAAAGACACGTATTTCTCGAGAAATCCTTATTTCTCGTAGCCTGCGCGCAGTCTCATAACGTCAAACGATGTTATATTGCTCGAGGTTTTTATCTGATTTCCATTATTCCCATGAATTTTTTGTTCATGCTTCAATAATCTTTCACATTGTTTGGCGAAAACTCCCAGTGAGAATATTATCTGTATATGCATATTGTTCAACCCAGCAGGATGCTCCGTTTACTGTTCGGAGTACTCCATATTCTCGGAACACTGATAGAATCGAACCGAACACGGTCACATGATGTTCTGGCTGCCAGTATTCAAAAGTAGCGGCAGCCAGAACAGTCAGAATAGTCTTGTGACCGTTTTCGGGTCGATTCTATTAGTGTTCCGAAAATCCGGAGTACCCTTAACAGTAAGTGGAGCAGCTTGCTAATGTCTTAACGGAGACAAAAATAAAGACGTTATTAATTAAAGAACATTACTGATATGTTATAAAAGAACATTGACGGACGAGTCGCCTTGATGAATTACAACTTTATATGAACCCCTGGTTTTCTCTAGCTCATGTACCTGAAAATAAGTTTTTCAATTTTTCTGTGTTGGTGTTGTGTACTCAGGTGAATAATATGTTTGCGATGTTACTCTGAGTGCATATCCACACCGGGCGAGCTTGAAAAATGGCGAGCCCAAAGCTCGCCCGGTGTGGATATGCACTCAGAGTAACATCGCAAACATATTATTCACCTGAGTACACAACACCAACACAGAAAAATTCATATTACTAGAACACATTGGTATTGAAGGAACTAGATACTGTTCCGAAATATCACTTACTCGAACCGTCCTGACCGCGTAGCTCAGTTGGAAGAGCATTGGGCTAGTGTTCCAAAGGTCGTAGGTTCGAATCTCACCGTGGCCGGGCATATTTTTCAAGCTCGCCCGGTGTGGATATGCACTCAGAGTAACATCGCAAACATATGTTTTTCAATGTTGTCGCGGTCTGATTTCATATTGTAATGTGACGTATAGGGTATCCTGGGACACACGGGGATACAAGGATTACCTGGATCAAAAGGGAAAAAGGTAATGAACTCCCTCAATATTGACATTGACTAGTAAAGTTATTGTAGGACTTCCTATGTTTGTACTGTGTACGTTATAGAAATTTAGTTTCTACATAAAGATGTTCATTGTCAGTGCTGTTAATTTTGACTTTTGAAAATATTTCTTCATTTACTAAAATATTGATTTGATTTGTATTTCTCAGGGTGATGGAGGAATGCAAGGAATGTCAGGATTGCCTGGTGGTGATGGTGATCCAGTATGTCCAGTGTCTTGGATGAGACAGTTTTTCCAGAATATAACATCTGACTATTATTTCAAGGGGTATAGCACAAAAGTAACTCCATCCATTTTGTTATTTAGGGCGTCAATGGTGGACCTGGTCCTGTGGGTGATCCTGGCGAGAATGGAGAAAAGGTTTTAAATCATTTTGTATTGCTGCCTACAATTACAAGCATTTAACAACGAATGACAAAAAGAGTGTCATATAGGGACCTCAAACCTGCTCAATCGTCACAGCTTTTCAGTGCTGAAGTGTTCCACAATATTATTGGTTTTATTGTCACAACCAGGGACGTGTCCGTCGGATCAAGCCAATAGGCAATACCTGATTGGAGAGAGATTGTTTGTAGAAAATTTGTAGAAAATGCGAGATCGAAAAGATGGATATGTCGACTGAAAGCTCGGCCCTTTTCCGAACATTCAGCCAAATTGGCCAAGAACATTAATATTAATATTACGCTAATACGCTATTTAATAGTATTATATTTTCTTGCAATTTTGTGAAATATGATACCATAGGAAACTCGAAGCACATGTGCGTGTTGACTGTTGATGCGTCTGCGCTTCATTTCATAATTTTGTAAAGCCAGTAAAAGTCTTAGAAATTACACCTAACGGTCTTATATACAATGAGAAATACGAAGATGATTTAAAAGTATGGACAGTAGCAAGCAAAAACGCAAACGGAAGAGAGAGAAACTGACGTGTTTAGTTTGTAATTGGTCGTTTGATGACGATTGGATGTGGTTTTTTGAAATTTATACCATGTATTTTATGGAACTATTTCGCCTATTTTAAAAATAAATTATCTTACTACTCGGATTTCATCGTTGTACATCACTTAAAAATGAATACGGTTCGTTTTGACCACGCTCTAACAACATGCTAGCCACGCCCTTTTGTCGGCAAAAAGTTGTTTTGCACCCCCCGAAAAGGATAGTCTTTGTTCCGCCCCTGGTCACAACAAATGTCAATACAGTAGAACCTCGCTAACTCAAACTCCCAAGGGAAATGAAAAATTGTCGAGTTAACGGGCTCGGTGTTGGATTTCGTTTTGGACATTTGGGGTTTCCCTTTCCACCTCTCAAAAATATATTTCGATTTAACCAGGTAAATTTGACTAAAGAGAAAAAGAAAATTTGTTCGAGTTAGCGAGGAGTTCGAGTTAAGTGAGTTAACCGCAGTAGATTTCTGTAAAAATTGGATGAAATCCAGGGGAAATTGGATTTAGTTCGAGTTAGCGGGGAGTTCTAGTTAAGCGAGTTTGAGTTAGCGGGATTCTACTGTATTTGTCCAAGAATCCTACTTTTGAGATCTTCTATGATCTAATGATCTTTACTGCATGCGTTTATTGACTGTAAAGTGATCCAAAATATCTCGATTGTGTTAACGATTGTGTTAACTAAGATGTCTTCACCAGCACTTTCAGAATTAATCAAGAATTAATCAAAATTTATTTTACGGATAATATATTCGCATGCAAAATGGCATGCCAGTGGCTTTTATTTTCTAAAGGAAAATTTCTCTGCTTAGAGAAAAATTTATATTTTTTATAGTATTTCTCTGAATTTTGCAGGGCGCACAAGGTATTCCAGGAATTCTGGGTGGTCCAGGGAAATTAGGACCAACGGTAGGAAGTTTTTTAATGTTTCATTACATAATGGATTATTTACTTTCTCACATAACTCGCTCAAATTTTCCTTGACTGACTTGGAATGGCTGCATATGTTCCTTTAATAGAATATTTATTGCACGCTTTTGATGTTCTTTCTACACAAAGTTAGTTCTAAATCATTGTTCATTTGTAGGGACGTAAAGGTCTTGCAGGAATGTTTGGTCCAGCTGGTAAACCTGGAGTTCCTGTAAGTTGATAAATAAAGTGCAGTTTGGATTTATGGTGATGTAATGCAGAAGAACTACATTTATTATCAGTAAATTTTTTCTGTATTTTAGGGACCCTCTGGTGCATATGGAGGGCATGGGGAGACAGGATCACGTGGGACTAAGGTAATTTAAAGTATGATACTAGCAACTATGATACCCATGAACATCCCATTTCAACATTCCTTGTTCAAAGATGTCAGGTGTTATGTCAAATGTCGCGTACCATTTCATTTTCAAGGGTGATGCTGGTATATCTGGAGGTCGCGGATTGCCTGGATATGCTGGTGATCAGGTATGAAAGTTTATCACCAGTACATTCGCGGCTAATTGGTAGTATTGGGACTGTTGTAGCATGCATTATTAATAGACAGCTACGGTGTGAGGATGATACTACTACCTGGAATAATTAACTAAAAAGTGAACGAAGGCGAAGGTCCTTCGTCGGGAAGATTTGTATCTTTCTCACTCTGCAGCTTTCTGTTATCGTCTCTACATACACTGACCGTTCGAGGTATTAATATATTTTCTATCATAAACTTCCATGGTTTGTGTCTGAACAGTCTGAAAAAGAATCGTCTGGCAGTTCTGCTGAAATGCTATTTTCAATAACACTAGTTCTTCCGATTCAAGACCGCTCCTGCTTTTCTAGGGCGAGCCTGGTCTTCCTGGACTTTCTGGAACGCGAGGTGAAAGAGGACGTATGGTTAGTATATTTTACTATTGATTTTTCTCTGCTTCCTTATTGGTTTAGTCCGCCATTCGCATAGCATTCATGCTTAACGAGGTGAATGTAATCGCAAAAATCTGCTTTCTGCTCGGCTGCCGGAAAATCTACACAAGATATTTTTACCGGACGAACTGTTTTAAAAATAGATTTGTATGTCTTGCAAATAGACATACATAATTAGGAAAGAAATAGTTGATGTCCTTGTGATGATGTGTTTTTCCCTAGGGTCCTCCTGGTGGTCAAGGAGCTACGGGACCTAAAGGGTATCGAGGACACAGGGTACGTCGCTGGATATTAACGGATAAACCCACCGTACGTTTTATAAGTTTCTCAAGTGATAATTATTTCTATTATTCACATAGGGAACTCGTGGTGATAGCGGTAGCGAAGGAGCATTTGGAAAACCAGGCGATAAGGTTAGAAAAAATAAAAACGCAGTTTGATGGCAAGATAAACATATTTACGACGTAAAAGATTAGTTTATCTGGTTTGAAAGAACTTTTAAAATTATGGCGATTTCATAGTGAATGATGTGGGCTTTTATTTTAGGGAGACAATGGCGGCAGAGGAAATCTGGGTGACACTGGAATTTCTGGACCGATAGTAAGGACAAGAAATAAAATACATCAATATCGTTATTTTTTATGACTGATTCATTGATTTTACAATGAATGCAAAGTTTTCGACATGATTTTCACGCATTGTTTATTTGTTCCAAGACGAAACGATCTAGAATCAGTTGTATCTTATTATTTAGGAACAAGTCTAGAAATTTTAACTTTGTCTCGAAATAAAATCTCTATAAAAGCTTTTTTGTACTTTGGGGGAAGTTAACTTCTTTTATTTTCATTTCTGTAGGGAGATAAAGGTGAAGAAGGACCCCAGGGTGAGCCTGGAGACAGTGCGCCACTCGTAAGTGAAGACAATCGCGAGATTTTTAGTTTTTTCAAGTACACAAAGGAAACTTTTAGGTGTTCAAATATCTGCATTTCTTCTTTCGGTCAACTTACTAACACTTGAACGCTTTTGCAAACATATTTCTTTTTATTTAGGCTCAATTTGGACTTATTGGCCTGACTGGACTTCCAGGGGCTTTTGGTCCTCCGGTAGGTACAAGTTTTGATCTAACTTTTAATTTTTGTTTTTCTACTGTAATTTATCAAATTAAAGATATTGTATTGCACTTTTTTGCATTTATTGCACTACAGGAAAGAGTGTACATTCCCATGACTTTCCTTTCTTCGTTGAGAATATTTTGAAATGCCTTTCCTTACAGGGTGATATAGGTCGTATTGGTCACCCGGGTGTCAGAGGAGAAGAAGGTCCCTCTGTAAGTAAAAACTAACATCACTAGTCACCGCTTTCTGAAAAAACGGGTTTTCTGAAAAAAATACATTCACAAATTCCCAAATGTTGTTTTGTTACTTAGAAACACATAAATGGACAATTCATTATCTTGATGAAGTTTTTTGTCAATTTGAAAGTGCAGTTTGATCGGAAACATCAGATTTACAAGTTCTACTAAAGTGGTTGATGTTTTTGTTTTTTATTCTCAGGGTGTACCTGGAGTGAATGGGAAGCGTGGGAAACAGGGACCCAATGGCGAGCAGGTTGGTTCAAGAAGACTTTCGTTTTAAGTATATTTAAAATTGTTGCTAGCACTCTATAAATACCAAAAGTGTAAAGAGTAGGTCAAAATTCGTACGCATGCCAAATTTGGAGGTTATATATTAACCTGTGCACCAGTAATAAAACTGTGGACCTAGCGTCGTTTCTAAAAACAGTAGGTTCAAAGCTGGGTTAGCTTAACCCTAGGTTAACTTAAAATTCAAAGCAAACTTCCTGACAGCTTGTCTATAAATTTGGAAATATTTCTTCAGAGATGTTGTCTGGATCGATAGAAGTTTACTTCTCTGAAGTTTTGAAATAAACAAACGTGCAGAAATACAGAAACTAAAACAACAGGTTAACCCAGGGTTAGCGCTAACCCACCTTTGAACAACCGGCCCCTGGCTTGTATGCCCGTCAAACTTCGAATCCCGCGTGTAAATCCTCGTGCATTATTTAATAAAATGTGTTTCTTTTTAAAAAAAAGCGCTAGTGCCAAAGTTTCCAAAATATAGCCTCCAAATCGTTTGAAAACGTTGACTTTGACCTAGTTGCTTTTTTCATTTCCGGTATTTGTGGAGTACTAACATCAACACATATATTAAACTAGAAAATACATGCATGCAGAAACCCTCGCCTTGCTGACAAAACCGTTGTATTTTCCGAACATGAAGTATCTAAAGTAGTTGTCATGGTAACACGATAATTTTTTAAGAATATTCTTACAAATGAAAATCGCCTAAAAATATCACTTTTAATCATAGGCTGCCCAAAAGTGCGTGTTGTAATTTTTACCCTCGCGCGTGGCGCTCGGGCGTGCATCGAGTCTACTCAGTTTATTATTATGACATAATAATAAACTGAGTAGACTCGATGCACGCCCGAGCGCCACGCGCGAGGGTAAAAATTACAACACGCACTTTTGGGCAGCCTATGTTTTAATTACAAAATTATCAATTTCCCAACATATTTATGTTAGGTATGTAATTATACGTAATACAAGCTTCAATTTAAGGTAAAATTTAACCACAAACAATTCACAAAACGTTTTAAAGTGTTCTTTATAAAACCATGATAAAACTAAACTGCCTTTAACTATTAAATGGCTTTATCGATAAACTTTGAGTTTGCAATAAAATGATTTCAAATTCTCGCTTGCAAATAAGTTTGCTTTATTTTTTATTTAAAAAATTCAATATAATAAAAAAGGGAATCACTATTAAAGATACACTGAAATTATATGCTGTCTTGTTTAGTTGTTTCATACACGCAAAGGCCGTCGGGTTTTAAAGCCATTATAAAATCCATATTTAAAACAAACTTACCTTCGTTAACGTCGGCTCCCTTCTTTTAGCTGATTCTTTCGCCCTTTCTTTCTTGAAATTTACAAAATCTTGCAGAAATACGAGCAAAAATGAAGAATATTTGCAAGAAATTTATCAATCATCAACTCATCAAATCAAGAAATGTTTGCTATTTTGCTGTCGTCATGCAGCTGTTATAATGCAAACTTTAAATTGGACCAATCAGTGTCCATTATTCATGACAGTCTGCCATATTTTTGAGATCAGTGAGGATGACCACCCATCGTTGGTGACCGATGCCCGCGCTCATTGATGAACTTTAGACTTTGCTAATGCTTTCGTTTCCCCGGGTGTAAATAGCCGGGGGGAATTAGTACCCTCGCACGGCTCAGGGAAAATAACACCCGAAATAAAGTTTTTCGTTACTTAAATCTTATCTTTAAGTTTCTTATAATAGCTAAAAGTAACAAAAACATATAAATTTGACACAAGTAATATTTTATAAAGCAATAGTTTCAACATACCTTCTGATGGGTCATATACACGTAGCCATATTTGTTTACAATTAGAACGTCTTACCCCCCGCGAAGCCCGCATCACAGATGGGGACGCTCGATGGTGTGTGCTCCGGGACCCAGGCCAACCAATTTCAGTGTTTATATCGCGCGGTCAAGGGAATTGCAAAATTACATGCCGAAAAATGGTCCTGGTGGAAAGATATCAAATTTTCGATGTTTAAACTAACTTTATTAGCGGCTAAATTCAACTGATGTTTACCTTGTATAATCGTACTGACCTTGTTATAAGTTTTTCGTCAACAAACAACGACAACGAGAGTTAATTCGCAAAGATTCACACATGCTACCCTGTGGAATATGGTGGAAGGCATCGCTCGAAGGTAAATTTGTTGTGCCCTTTTATATGTGTAGTAACATTAAGCGGCTTAGTCATGTTTGTCTGTTTTAAGGATGATGAGTTTATTTGTATAAATATTTAAAGGCACTCCATTGCACTCCACTAATTCTATTTGAAAAACTGATCTGAACATGTGTTATTTTTCAGAAATTGCACAATTAGTTGATATTGGTTCATCATAGCATGTCCAGTGATGTCCCAATGAAACAATAATTATAGATAATTTTAAAAGCGTGTTAGCCCGCGAATTGCCTTTTCACATTTTGATGTATTTCATAAATAATACATAGTACTTCATGTTTTGGATTTTAGGTGGCCCTCACAGTGGAATAGTAAACTGAATGTATAAACACTGGTGCCAGTATGGAGGATGAAACTGACTCTATTGTTAAGAGGGCTCATATAGCAAAAGGAGACACTC
This sequence comes from Paramuricea clavata, assembly GCA_902702795.2. Taxonomy (NCBI): domain Eukaryota; kingdom Metazoa; phylum Cnidaria; class Anthozoa; order Malacalcyonacea; family Plexauridae; genus Paramuricea; species Paramuricea clavata. Next base: position 73,884 of record CACRXK020000498.1, read on the forward strand.
CAGGGAAATCAAACCCTAAATACGTTTGAGTTACTGAAGATGAATCTGGGAATAAACCTCTGCCTCGGAGAAGGTCTTTATTCAAGAATCAAGATGTATTGCCAACAGAGACACTGGTAGCTCATTTTGTGAAAGCAGCAAACTGGAAAAATGAAGAATTGGAAGCAATTGTACAATATATTGCTTTATACAAACCAAGTTTTGAACATGACCATTGGCCAGCAATTAGAGATGGTGCATTCTGGGAACAATGTGCAAAAGCTGTACATCAGTACTCTGGCCAACCATTGCGGACAGGTACCTTGTATATTGTTCATAGAGTACATTGGAACCTTGTTAATATGGTCACCAACAGGCCAAAAAAAATGGCGTATTAACACGGTGACTATATTAACAATGTAAATTTAATGGGAGAGGTACTGCATATGCTAAAGTTGTGAATTGTGTAAGAACACGCAAACTAAATACTGCAAATAATTAGATTTTAATCTTGTGCATTTGTGAGTGATTCATTGAACGAATATACCGATGTTCTTTTTGTAAAATCTTTAAGATGTCACCATCACAAAATCCATCATATATCAATTAAAACTAGATACACAACTGAGAGGTATATTCCATAAACTAATATCCTGCTTACAAACAAATCGATGAACAAAAAATCTACAAACACAATCTCCAGTAATCTCATTGTGAAAGTGGACATGTATACTAACTACCTCAGAGATATTTTTGGCCATAATTTTCTAAATATTAATTTATTAATATCTTTTAAGGGGCAGCTATCCGAACAAAAACACTAAAGTACTTGGCAAAAGAATTTTCAACTGTAACTGATGCAGAGAACTTTTATGACATCGATTATTTTCATTCCAAGTCACTTTTAACAGAATGTTCAACCCAAAATGATGGCTGGCAAAATGTAAATAAGTCACAAGGAGATATCATGCAAGAACTTATCTCAGCCTTCAAATGCAAACTCACAAAGAGAATGCAAGAGCAGATGATAAATCAGCTTGTACAGATATGGATTACTCAGCATTATGGAACTGACATTTACTATAACATGACGAAAGATTTCTTACATTTGGCTGTTAAAGGGATGAATTTGTTGAAAGAAAACAATAAGAAAAACTTGTTTCTTGCTATGAGTAAATGCTTTGGTGAGGAAATTAATGGTAAATCCAGGATGAATGTTAAGCAAATGCCATTTGGGCTTATATCATATAATCTACAGTTTTTCGCTTCTGATCATACAGCAAATATTAAGATGGAGAATGATTACTTGGAGTGGCAAACCACCATGTACGCTCAGTTTGGTCACAAGTGGGCTTGCCTGCACCGAGGTCCAGCATGGCAGTACGATCAAGATGATAGTGGCAGTGACTGTGAGCCAGCAACCGATGGTAATGATAATGTACCTGCTGACAGTTTGAATTCTTCATTCGAGACAGGATCAGAATATCAAAGTTCAGAGAATGTTGACTTGATTCAACTAGCTCTGGAAGACTGCGAAATAGACCTTCAAGCAGAAGACAGTGAAGCTGATACGGTTTGTGATCCTGACATTTGTGCACTAACAGAGGGCATTAGTAACGTAGCACTAACAACAGATGTTGCCCAAACTGATATGTCGTTGTGGAGTGGCAATGTTGCTGAACGAAATGAGGAGCTAGCATATGCAGTAGACAAGCCTGAAGAAGTGGAAAAGTATTTTAAAGTTCGACCAACACGACATAGAAGAAAATTAAACAAGCACATTTATTGCCCCTACAAGGTAATAATGATAGCTTTCCAATTATGTATAAGCACATAACTTGCACCCAGTTTCAACACGAAAAACGTGGAAATTGGGAAAACGAGAAATTGTGTGGAAACACTACGCCTGAAGGGCGGAGTGTTTTCACACAATTTTGAGTTTTCCCAATTTCCACGAGTGTTGATATAACTATATATCAATATGGAAAAAAGTTTTATATTTGTTTTAAAATATAGCACAAAGAAATATAAAGGAATTTTCCGAAGTTTCCGTGTTGACATTGAGTTATATCAACACAGCTCTTCTTAGCCAATCAGCATTCAGAATTTACAAATGCTATATTATAATTTGTTGTAAAGATTGTTGTGATTATTCTCACCAACCAACATGGTTTTTTGAAGTTTGGTTTAGTGGATCAAGGACTGGTTGTTCAAAAGGTGGATAGTGCCATCCACTGGATAGTGATTTTTTGAAACCTTCATAAAACTCCCCACTGATCGATCATTATAACATACAAGTAGGTTTGATATTTATAGATTGAAGACTGTCAACTTTGTTTTGGTGGGAAAACAAAATATCGTTTTTTGCCTAGTTTTATGAAAGTTTCAAAAAACCACTATGCAGTGAATTGCACTATCCAACATTCGAACAACTGACCCCTATATGAAAATATAATCTGGCCGTTAAAGAGATTGTGACCATATCTTTATGACAGTGACAACCATAATGGAAACGTTAGTAAAATGATTATGATTAATTTGTTAATAGGCTAAGATCAACATTGCTGGTGTCAGACATCTGAAGAGAATGGTTCAGAAAAAAGGATTCTCAAGAAGCACTATCATTAAAAAAAAGCTTTTGAAAGAAGCCCACGAGAGGAGTCCCAAAGGCCGTTGGTGGATCAAGGCTGATGCATGTGATTTGAGAAAAGGATTATGTGAGTCGTTGCGTGGTGAATGGTCTGGAGATAAAGATACAGGGGATGGTGAAGTAAAAAAGATACATGATGAATATAGGACTAAGGAAAAGAGGGTCAAGAATTTGCAAGTTGGAAGTGACAACGTCCTCAAAACTCTGCTTAATGTCAAGAAGGACCTTGAATGCGATGTTCCATTCCTACAAAAGGGCATAAAGAATGCAACTGAGATTTACAACAAGAAGGTTGATAGCGGAAACGTTTCTTAGGACAATCTTGTGGCCCTTTCTTGGGATGTCACCGGTTACTCAGAGCTGGTAAAGATGAATGGCAAGTTGATTTCAAAGATCTGCTTGGTGCAAGAAGACCAAAACCTTACGACTGTCAGCAGTTGGAACAATTTGCGTGACAAGCTATGCAGCTGTACTTCCGAAAGCGTGAACCTGCTAGTCACTTAATGGTGTTTATGATAGCTGATGAACACAGGGAATTTAAACCATATGCCATTCCAGTTCGGGTCTTACCAGTTACCACGGTTACGGATAACGATATGCGACATTTGAGAGATCAATTGGTCGATGCAATGGAAGAGTTGGGGATGATAGTTGTTGGTAAGTTTATATATTTATATAATATAATTATATAAATTTTGATTGCGCTAATCTGCAGTGTCTGCGATCATTGCTTGCATGCTAGCTCGTTCCGCATTTATTGTTGTTCATTTTGATCAGAGGGTTTGTTACTGATGGTGAATGGAACTCGTTAAGAACTTGTGGGGGACACAGGGCTGTGTCCATTATCCAGATAGCCATGGATGCAAGGAAACTTGTGCAATCAACCAAAGTTGTTGATCTTGACAAGTTTTTCAAACCAACAGAGTCAAACGGTGTGTTATTTTTTTATTTCATTAATTCATGTGTAATAGCAGATAGACCATGGGGCGAAATTTGTAAACAGCTTAGAAATTGAAATTCGTTCCTGAATCATGAAACCAATCAAAACTCGGTCAATAGGTGCAAGAATATATACTAAGAGTAAATACACAAATTTGTTCAAAAATTTCCTTTGCAAAATCATCAAATTCACGCGACTTTTCGGTATAAACAAAAACCGTCCGCCATCTTGGATTACAAGGCTCCACTTAGATACTTCATGTTATTTTGGCCCCTGTGACAGGATACTTCATGTAATTTAACGTTATTTTTAATCGGGTAACATTTGCAAAATTGAATAAACACGCTAATTGTCGAAAATTTAAGGCGTACTGGAAAATTTCGTAAATAATATATATTCTTTTAATCATATCGTTTATAATTTCTTTCAATTTCTCAAGTAATCAAGAAGCGCGAATATGCACGCGCGATGGTACACAGGCATGTTCACTATTAGGATATGTTTATGTAATATGTATTATTTTTAAAAATCCCCAAAAGTAGAAAAAGGAAAATCGGTTCATGTAAGTATAGAGATCACTATGGCATAAAATGGATGGGACTGTTCATTACATCGCCACGAAACCGAAAACGTTCACCACACCAGCAGGGACCTTTCATGTAATAATCTTTATATAGACATCACGGATGAGAAAGAAGGAACTGTTTATTTTTTGCGATAAAACATCATATTCTAAAGGGTGGCAAATCCAAGTCATCCTCAACGGCGCTGATTTGAGATGAATCATCGGGTACTTCGGTTTCGTTGTCATCTTTCCCATTCCCACACAACCTCGTACCCAGGGCCAGTCGTGAGTTGAAGGCAAGCGACATGGCCCTGGTAAACACTGGTCACGTGTCAGGCAAATACTCCAAGATTCTTGGAGTATTAGCCTGCGAGCGGGCTTTATGGAAATAAAGACAGGGGGGCGACGAAAAGTTCACGAATAGAACTTGAATTGCCGTGGATTATTTATATTCTTTTATTTTTTGTTGTAATCTTTCTTTTTAATGTGTTACGTTTATATATTACGTCGAATGTACGTCAATCTTCTTTTATATCGCATCATATAAATCACCGAGGAGGCGATGTTTCGGCATTCGAAGGACAATTATGGAGACAATTGCAACCTCGTACGTACTATTTGTGATGATTTCCATCAAGTAAGAAGGTACAGTATGAATTTGAAAATGTCTAAAAGTATTTTGTTACAAATTATTTAGCAGATTCCCATGAGTTAACACGTGCACGTGCACTCTGGCGAATATCGCAATGCGGTTGCCTTTAATTATTTGTTATTGACCAGCTCTATGAAATATATATTTCGAAGGCTGTTATATTTTATACAGTATGTTATAGTTAGCTGAATTTGTAGTTTAAATATTGAGAAACACATGGCCAGACAATGGCCTATAATACTATACTCAGACTCTCAGTGAAGTCTACTTCTCACATGATTATTATTTACAATTGATTGATTTATCACAGCAGTATTAACTTCAAATACTTACTTTGTTTTTTTACATTTACATTTAATGACCTGAAATTATTTAAATAAGCCATTATTAATAACAGAGTG